>PVJH01045761.1:0-12239 GCA_004026705.1 Nesogale talazaci
GATAAAAGGCTGCCTCCCCCTGAGCCCTGATTGCTGTCACCCACGGGGTCCACTGCAGGCCTCTCTCCCTGGTCTGGAAGCCCCACCGAGGCCTGCTGGGCAGCGCCAGAGCAGAGGAGTGAAATTTAATCTTCTGCATGGGAGGTGGGTGAGAATTTTCCCTCGGGCCCAACACTGCCCCTCTACCCCGTCTCCACCACCAACTGCCACCAGGGCTGTGAACTCTGACTCATAGCAACCTCACCCAGGTCCCAGCAGAACCCAGGTACTCCAGAAGGTTCCAGGGATTGATCTTGCCCAAGGAGATCACCAGGCCTGTCTTTGCGCTGCCTCTGGGTGGACTTGAACCTCCCATCTTTGGGTTACCAACTAGAGCGAGTTCCCTATTTGCACCCAGCCAGGGACAAAGCAGCCATACTACCGAGGAGATCCACTTCCAGAATGTCTACATTTAACAGTGAGACTTGGCCTCCTGTGAGGTTTGGCCGGCTAGCAAGGTCGTCTTTCTGCACCAGCCTCTCAGAGCCAAGGCTCCTGCTGTCTGGTTGGGCTGTATCCCAGTGTTCTCTTTCTGGTTTGCCCCAGTCAGTTTCTGCTCAGGAATCCAGGCCTCTAACCTCTGTCATCAGAGGTGAGCATGCTTGGTTATGAACTTTGAACACACGAGACCACGTAGAAATTCGTTATGAAAAACCTCAAGCACGTCGAACAAAAAACCCACCTCTCTGCCAGAGAGTTGACCTGGACTCACAGGGATCCTGGAGGGCGGGGGGGGAGCTGCCGCGGCCGCTTCCTGAGGCTTTACAGGAGCAGATAGCCTCATCTTTCTCCCATGAAGCAATGGGTGGTTTTGAACTGAAGACCTGGAGAGTAGCAGTCCAACAAGCACCCACCACACCCCAGGGACTCCTTTCAAGTACGAAGGAGCGTTGAAAGTAGAACACGATCAACACCCATCTAAGCACCATCTAGATTGGTCCTGTTCGGTGGCCCCTCACTGCACGTGGCTATTGATCACCATAAACTTGGGGAGGGCTCATTAGGAGATGATGCAATGAGACAGTACACATCAGATTGCGAGTCTGTGGACAGCCTCGTTGAAGTCGCTCCTAACGTCCTCAGACAGAGTCTATGCTGAACGATAACGTGTGGGTGTGTTCGTTTTGATACAGAGGGGGTCTTTTTTTTCTTTCTTCTTTTTTAATTTTTCTTCACAAAGGGGGTCTTACAGGGGTTCTATTAGGGGTGGACCAAGGAAGTGCGACCGATCCGGAAAAACCAGAAAACAAAGAGAATTTGACAATCAGAGACCTTGAAGAGGGCACCACCACGTGCCTCCATGCAGGCCACCCGGGGGGCGGCACCCAGCCCACCACAAGGTCAGCAGATCAAAACCATCAGCCACTCCGTGGGAGAAAGATGAGACTTTCTATTGGAAAGAAGGCCCGCTTCCGAAAATCACAGGGACAGTTCTACCCTGTCCTTCCCTAAATATCGGGAGCCACTCGATGGCAGTGACCTTGGGATTCCGTTTGGTTGGGAAGGGCGTAGGCATGGCCAGCCGGAGGAAGCTGGCTAGATGCTGTGGTCTTATGGGTCTGTTGAGCGCCTGAGTGAGGGGACAGGGAGCTGTTTGCAGTACCGGCGCCCACATAGGTCATGGCTAGCGGGGGCAAGAAGTCTAGAATGGTTGACAGTAGGGGCTGAGCCCCGGTGGTGCAGTGGTTGAGTGCGGGACCACGGCCCACAGGGTTGGCGGTTCAAATCCAGCAGCAGCTCTCCAGGAGCAAGGTTGGGCTTCCTACTCCCACCAGGGCAGTGATGCCCCCCCCCCAAAAAAAAAGGACGATGGTTGGGAGCAGGTTGTAAGATAAGTAATGCCACTCTGTGGCATGCATGGGCAGGCAAGCCATGGAGGACCCCTCACTGTGGAGAGACTGGGTAGAGAGAGGAGACAAGATGGAAGGGAAGCTGGGAGTTAATAGATGTGGAGGCCACTCAGAATCAGCCCTAGCCACACCTGGCCTCCTGACAGTGGGATAAATGGGGCTGAATGATACATATGATTACAGTTTATTTGACCTGCAACTTTCTTTGCTAAATGTTGCTACCAGTCCAGCCTCCCTGACCTCCTCCCAGCTCCTCAAGGACACAGGGCTTCATCCAGTCATCCCTCTAGCTGGGGCTTCGCATCTCCACCCTGACAGGGAGCCCTTCCCCTCCCCCCTCTACTGGGACCTAATCCTTCTTTCACCTCCCTCTTTTCCTTCTCGCTTTCCTCCCCTTTTATCCCCCCCCCCTTCTTTGACAGTTGTATGGAACTAACAATCACATGCGGTGCAATTAAATGATTTTCATCTGTGCATGGATTTCTTCCAAGCAAAACACTCTCTGTGACCAAGTCCTATCAACAAAATGTGCTTCCTCTCATTAGGGTGTCCTCAACAACAACAAAAATCCCATTACAACAGCGGCTTCCAGGGGACTCCAGGGACTCTGCGGGGGGCCCTGCGGTGGGGTCAAGGAGGAGAGGTCCTCACAGAAGGTGCTGGCAACTGGGTTTGGTTTGGACTCCAAAGGCCTCTCTGGATAGAGTCTCCTGTCGATCACAGAATGCTCACGGGGAGATTACAGAACTTTCTTGCTGAGACTGAAAGGCCCAGAAAGTGGTGGCCAGGAATTTCCTTCACAAAGACACACCTCTTCACTCTCTGAGGACAGCAGGGGCTGTCAGAGGAGACATCACTGGGAAACCCCACCCCCCTGACCTGGCCCCTCCACACTTCTTTTTGCTCCCCAAACTCATAGGTCCTCAAAGGTGCTCAACTAAGGTTTTGACATGGTGTCAATGGGAGAGGGCAGAATCCTCCAGGGAAGGGCCAAAGGGATAAAGACCACCTTCAGAAGGGCACAGACCTGGATGGAGACTATGTGGGGGGAAATGGCTTCACATTTGTACATATTTGTTCAATAAGGTTTCTGTGATTTTGTAGCAATATCCTTGCGCTCCCTTCATGTGTAGATGTGAACTCTCTGAAACTCACTGCCATCGAGTCTGTGCCAGCCTGGGTGCCATCTCCAGGACAGGGTAAGTTTCTGAGACTCTAACTCTTTACAGGAACGGAAAGCCTGGTCTTTCCCAGCAAAGAGGCTGATGGTTTCGAAACACTGACCTTCTGGTCAGCGCCCTCCAGGGCTCCTGTGAACACGCAGCAGGGTTTTCAAAAATTCATAGGAAATGGAGTGGAAAGTTAATCGAAGTTTTCCAGGCGTGAGGCGCCCACAAGGGGACTTCCAAAAGTTCACGGACATTGTCACGATTGTTCCTTTTCATTTTCCCATGAGTCTGTGAAGCCCCCTGATAGGGCGAGGCATGTGGCTTCCCAGAGGGATCGGAGGAAGGCATCTGCAGTGTCAGGCCTCAGTTTGCTTACCACGTGCTTTCCTGTTGGAGCGAGGAGGACGGGACCCCGGCGGTGCAGCGGGAACATGATGGGCTATGAGCCCAAGTTTGGCAGTTCGAAGCCACCGGCCACTGTGAGGCAGACAGATGAGGCAGCCCCCTCCCACCCACAATCCAAGCTCACCAGGAGTTTTCAGAAGGAGCCCAGACAACCTGATCCTTCACACTGAGCCAGAGGGAGTTAAACTGTAACTCAGCACTAGGGCTGGGGCAGAAGCCAAGGGTCAGGGGCCCCGCCAGGATCGATCCCAGAAGCCGTCAGATGTGCACGATGTGGTCCACAGGCCAGAGGCCAGGTCCAGGAGGGCCTGGCCAATGCACAGGTTCCCCCACCCCCACCCCAGGCGGGGGAGTAAGTGTCGACCGTGGCAAATAACGTGTAATATGCATGATTGCGTTTAATCTCCGGGGGTTGGAATGTGCAGTTGGGGAAGGGGGTGCAAAAGAAGGACACAAAACCAAGGTGAGCGTCTTAGGCTAGAATTAGAGGCAACATTAAAGATGTCTTGTGTGATATTTCTATATCCTAGCCCCGGTGGCCACAGGGACAAGGGCTGGTGACGGGTTGGTGATGGGGCTCAGAAAGCACACGGAGGGCCTGGAAGGGCCCGTAGCAGCGAGTGAGTGAGGAGTGGAGGGCTGAACGCGGAGCCCCTGCAGGCCAAGTGAGTAGCCTCCCTCCAGGCTAATTGGAAACAGCGCCAGCAGCAGCCTGGACAATGCCTTAGAGGACTGTGAGGCATTCAATTAAAAAAATAATAATAATGCGTGCATGGTTGTCCTAAAAATAAGAGAGGGAGAAAGAAAAGGCGAGTCCTTTCTTACAGGAGAGTGTCATTAAAAATAGGGTGAAGAGGGGGAAAAAAGAGGAGCCTATGACAAGGGCTGAAGTCAAAAATGTTTTGGAAATGATGAGGGCAACAGGTGGGCAAATATGCTTGGTACAATTGCTGAGTGGAATGTTATAGGAGCTGTAAGCCCCCAATAAAATTACATATATATATATGTAATTATATATATATATATATATATATATCTTTTTTTTTTCTGCATCACTGCCCCGGTGGGACTACGAAGCCCAGCCTTGCTCCTGGAGAGCTGCTGCTGGATTTGAACCGTCAACCCTGGGGGCTGCAGTCCTGCACACAACCACTACGCCACCAGGGACCAGCTAAAATGATATCCTTTTTTTTTGGGGGGGGGGCATCACTGCCTTCAGTTGGTGGGAGTAGGAGGCCCAGCCCCACTGCTGGACTTGAACCTCTGTCCCAGTGGCCTGCAGTCCCGCGCACAACCACGATGCCACCGGGGCTCAGCCCAAAATGATTTCCTTTCTAACGATTTTTTTAAATAAAATAAAACTAGGGGGAAGATACAGATGCAATGTTTTGAAACCATGGCAGTAGTGATCGATTCGGGTAACCGTCATTAACTGAGCTGAAGTCTTTCGAGTGGAGGTTTGCTAGGAAACAGGAAAAGGGGTAAATTCTCCTTTAAGGGTCAGCACAAAGCTGGTTCCTGGGAGACGGATGAATAATACCCCCAAGGTCCAGGTTTGAGAACAGTGGTGTGCTGACATTAACGCCGCCGCCCCCCGCCCCCCCCCCCCTCGCCCCCTCTCTTCTCCCATTTCCAGGGTTGGGAGATTCCCTGCCTGCTCTGACAGACCAGCGGCTCAGGGATCTGTTAGGAAAGGAAACTGGAAGAACTCAGGGCACAGGGTTTTGATCCCCACAGGCCTGCTGGCCCCCAGCCCCCGCTCTGCTCCTGCTTTAGCACGCCTCCTGGCTCCCCTGTCTATGTCGCTGGCTGCCTCCGTCCCCCTCTGCCCTCTCAGGAAGGCTAGCAGGAGGCCAGCACTGACCATCCCCTCCTGAGGATTCCATGTGGCTTTGCCCCCCACCACACACACGTGCCCCCAGCACTTTGTTTACATAAGCCGCAAGCTAGCCAGTCCCTGCGTGTCCCCTCCCCGCCCCCCACCACCGTGAGCCACAACTGCCTCACTAGAATAATCCTCCCGGTGGTGTGGGGAGAGTTCCAAAGTCTGTGGCTGTTGCTTTTGTGGTTCAGGACCTTCCGGGCCCTTCCCCTCCACAGAACCCTGGCGTGCAGGAGAAAGGTACCTCTGCAGGGCCTGCCTTGCCGGTGATGGCAGCCAAGACGCGTATTAAGTAATTGCTTACACTACCTGGGCTCTTTATAGAATCTTACAATAGCCTTGCACGGAGATTAAAAAGAGAGGCTCTGTACTTGGGAAGCCTCACGATATGACCTTCGTCCAGCGTTCCAGGTGGACATCCCCAGCACCGGGATGCCTCCGCATCACGTGTCTCCTGATGTGCCGTCCTGGGAAGGACACAATGTCTCTTCACTGCCAGCCCAGCCCCAAAGGCGACACTTGAATTTCATCCTGAGAGGAAGAACAAGAGATCTACATCTAGGGACCATTATAGGTTGAATTATGTCTCCTCATGACATGTCTTAAACCCCATTCCAGCGCGACGGGATTCAAAGAATTTAATAGCCAGTTGCATTTTAAGCAGGAAAAAAAACAACCCCAAAACCAATATACTGAAAGGTAGTTCATTATTTCATACAGTTAATGCTTAAATAAGAACAATAAAATAGGCATGCAAAATTAGATGATAGGAAAGAGTTTTAAAATATTAATGGAATAAGCAAATGTGGTGAAGAAACCTGATGGTGCCTGGCAATCAAAAGATATAGTGTCTGCTAAAGGCTTGAAGATAAACCAGTGACCATCTAGCTGAGAAGCAACCAAGTCCACAGGAAGGGAGCACACCAGCCTGGGTGATCACGAGGTATCGATGGGATTAGGTATTAAGCATTAAAGACCCAGACCAAAAAATCAAATCAGTTGGACTGAGGGGAAGGGTAGCGTGGAGACTCAAACCCCATCTGTAGACAACTGGACAGTCCCTCACAGAGGGTCACAAGGAAGAGATGAACCAGTCAGGGTGCAGTACAGCACTGATGAAACATACAGCTATCCTCTAGTTCTTTCATGCTTCCTTCCCCCAACTACCATGGCCCCAACTCTACATTACAAATCTGGTTAGACCCGAGCGTGTACAGATAAGAACTCACAAAACAGGGAATCCAGGATAGATAAACCCCTTGGTAGCAATAATAATTAGGGATACCCGGGAGGTAGGGAAAGGTGGGGGGAGAAAGAAGGAACTGATCACAATGATCTACATATAACCCTCTCCCAGGGGGACGGACAACAGAGAAGTGGATGAAGGGAGACAGCAGTCAGGGTAAGTCATGAAAAAAAGTAATAATTTATAAATTATCAAGGATTCATCGGGGGGGGGGGAATCAGAGAGGGGAAATGAGCTGATACCAAGGACTCAAGTAGAAATAAAATGTTTTGAAAATGAAGATGGTGGGCTGAGCCCCAGTGGCGTCGTGGTTGTGCGCGGGACTGCGGCCCACTGGGTCGGAGGTTCAATTCCAGCTCCCAGGAGCAAAGGCTGGGCCTTCTCCTCCCACCACCAGAGGGCAGAAAAAAAGGAAATGATGATGGCAACAGAGGCACAAATGTGCTTGACACAATGGATGGGTGGATGGAGTGTGATAAGAGCTGTAAGATTGCCTAATAAAATGTTTTTATAATTAATGAAAAATATAAAATAATACTGGGCTGAGCCCCAGTGGTGTAAGTGGTTGAGTGCGGGACTGCAGGTTTGGCGGTTCAAATCCAGCGGTGGCTTTCAGGAGCAGTACTGGGTAGCAGCCACAACCACCAGACGCAGTGATGCCTCCCCCCCAAAAAAAAAAACAAAACAAAAAGCAAAATAATACCTGACAAAATACAATAAAACTGTTATTTAAGGTATTTCCATATTGCTTCTTCTTTTTTAAAAAAAAATCTTCTCATTTCCCCTCTCCTTTCCCCACCCTCCCTCCCTCATGAATGAACCCTTGATAATCTATGAATTCTTATCATCTTTTTCATGTCTTACACTGACTGATGTCTCCCTTCACCCACTTTTCTGTTGTCCATTCCTAAAGGGGGGAGTTCTATGTAGATCATTATAAGCAGTTCCCTTTTTCTCCCCCCACCTTACCTGACCCTCCTGGTATGGCTACTCTCAATATTGGTCCTGAGGGTTCATCTGTCCTGGATTCCCTGTGTTTCCAGCTCTGATCTGTACCAGTGTACACCCTCTGGTCTAGCCAGATTTGTAAGGTAGACTTGGGGTCATGATAATGAGGGGACGAAACGATTAGAGGAAAGTTGTATGTTAACTGTGAAACCAGAGAATCAGGGCTCAGTCAATTTGATGCAACCTTAGAAGTCACAAGACAGAGCAGGAGTCTGAGTTGTTTCCTAACTTAGATGGTCTAGAAAGAAAGGCCTGGTGATTTGCTTTCCAAAACAGAGCCAGTGAAACTCTCATGGATTACCAGGCTCTCATTCCGTGGTGTTGCCTGCACCCTGACTGGCTCCTCTCCTCCCCGAGCCCCTTCTGTACAGGGATGTCCAATGGCCTACACGTGGGCTTTGGGTCTCCGCTCCGCACTCCACCTCCTTCACAATGATATGATTTTTTTGTTCTGGGTCTTTGATGCCTGACACCTGATTCTATGAACACCTCATGATCACACAGGCTTCTGTACCTCTTCCATGTAGACTTTGTTGCTTCTCAACTAGATGGCGCTTGTTAACTTTCAAACCTTTAAGACCCCAGACGCTCTATCTTTTGATAGCCAGGCACCATCATCTCTCTTTACCACATTTGCTTATGCACCTGCTCGGTCTTCAGCAATCGTGTTGGCAAGGTGAGCATCATGGGATGCCAGTTTACTAGAATAAAGTGCTCTTGCATTGAGGGAGTACTTGAGTAGAGGCCCAATATCCATCTGTTATCTTAATACTAAACTTACAAATATATGTACATAGATCTATTTCCCTATCATCATATATCATATATTACTATATTTAAATATGCACATTCCAGTATGTAGGCCTCTATAAATGCCCTTTGCCACCTAGCTCTTGCCTCTATTTCCTTTTACTTTCTGCTTGTCCCACTGTCATGTTCGGCCTTCATCTGGGTTTTAGTGATTCCTCTCGGATACATTGCCCTTGATGAAGCACTCCCAGGTCTCCGACACCCGCCTCACCATCAATTTTAGATCACTTGTTGTTTCCTTCCATAATGCTTCTTGGTTGGTGTCCTCACTTGCAATATTCTTTGCTTTTATCTGAGCATCATTGACGGCCCTTTGGGAAAAAACCTTTCCTGAACTTACACCAAATCGTCCTAACAATCCTTTAGCTCTTTGAACACTTTCAGGAGTTGCATAATTCACTCAAAATATCTCCTGGAAATTTGAGGCATAATACAAAGCCGAGTGCAGATTGGGGACCCAAAGCCCAGCAATAAGTGAAGCGACATCCTCTTACAGAGGGGTTGTAGTGCGGAGATGAGCCAGTCTAGGTGCAGTGTAGTAGCAAAGAAATGTGCACCTTTCCTCTGGTTCTCAAATGCTTCCTCCCACCCACTATCATGATCCCAATTCTACCAGACAGATCCAGCTAGACCAGGGGATGCACACTGGAGTCGGAAACATGGGGAATTTAGGATAGATGATCCCTCGGAACTAGTGGGGGGGAGTGGTGACACGGGGAGGGTGGAGGGATGGTCTAGTAGAAAGGGGGAACTAATTTCAGTGATCTACATGTGACCTCCTCTCTGGGGTGCAGACAACAGGAAGGGGTGGGTGAGGTGGCACATTGGACAGTGTACGATATGAAGAGATAATAGCAATTTATAAGTTATTAGGGGCTTATGGGGTGGAGGAGGGGGGAGGGGAAATATGGGAAGCTGGAATTAAAAAAAAAAAAAAGAACTAGAGATAAGGGGAAAAGAGGAGCCTATGCCAGGGGCTAAAATAGAAAATGTTTGAAAATGAATGTGGCAACATGTGTACAAATATGCTTAATTCAAATGATGTATTGAATGCTATAAGAGCTGTAAGAGCCCCCCAATAAACTCTATATTAAAAAAAAATACAAAACTGACACAACGACAACGTGTCACCTTCTGGTTGTCTGACACTTTTTCTTTTTACGTTATATGTTTACCGAAGTAACAAACATAAGGAATTTTTTTGTTTTGTTTTGTTTTGTTTTTGGCATCACTGCCCTCTGGTGGGAACGGAGGCCCAGCCTTGCTCCTGGAGAGCTGCTGCAGGATTTGAACCACCAAGCCAGTGGGCCGCAGTCCCGCACACAACCACTATGCCACCAGGGCTCAGCCAAACATAAGGAATTGCATCAAAAATACATAAAGTATTTCAAAATATATAAAAGTATTTCATCAAAAGCGTAGTTCTAATTTTTTATACTTATGGATGGAATAACCGTTATGACAGGTACTTAGAACACGTTGTTGCACCAACGAACAATAAAAAAGAATAAGGAATGTAAATTTCTGATTTCCACCTTAGCTTGAACCCTGATCGTGAGTGCTATGTTGAGAACCATTTAGCCAAACTCAGCAAAAATTAGATATCAAAAATAAAAAAGTTTAAAAAATTAAAAAAAAATAAAAAAGTTATTGTTTCTGCTAAACTAGTGAGAACTGGCTGAATTCCTTCGCTGACCTATCTCCATGCCTGTGGTTATAATTCCATTTGGGAATGGGATGTCTTTGTTACGCTATTCACTGGCAAGATTAGTGGACGGCATATTTTGGGTCAATCTCTTATAAGATACCAAAGAAATGACCCAAACAGAACAGAGGCTGAGGAAGAGAGATGAAGGATCACCCAAGAGCAGGAGATCAGGAGAGGCCAGGGACGTCTCCCAGAGCAACGCAGAGAGAAGCTTTGCCCTACAGATGAAAGCTGGTACCCTCAGTTCAGACTTCTCGCCATTTAATCTCTCAGAAAGCTATCGATAAGTTCTGCTTGTAGAAGTCATTCATGGGCTGAGCCCCGGTGGCGTAGTGGTTGTACGCGGGACTGCGGCCCACTGGGACGGAGGTTCAATTCCAGCAGTGGGGCTGGGCCTCCTACTCCCACCACCGGGGGAGCAGTGATGCCCCCCCCCCAAAAAAAAAGTCACTCATAGGGGGCTGAGCCCCAGTGGCGTAGTGGTTCTGTGCAGGACTGCAGCCCACTGGGTTGACAGTTCAAATCCAACAGCAGCTCTCCAGGAGCAAGGCTGGCCCTCCTATTCCACCAAAAAAATATCGATGTCATAAATTACGAAGAAGGGCTGAAGAACAGTGCTGAATCATTGAGTTGGGGAACAAGAGGAAGTCCGGAGGGGTCAGATCAGGACTGCAGGGTAGAGGAGGTAAAGGTCTCTAAATTCTCGTAGGGTGGGCTGAGCCCCGGTGGCATAGTGGTTGAGTGTGGGACCTCGGCCCATAGACTTGGCGGTTCAAATCCAGCAGCAGCTCTTCCAGGAGCAAGGCTGGGTAGTTCCCATGACCACCAGAGGCAGTGATGCCCCAAAACAAACAAACAAAATCTCATAGGGTGGCCCTTGCTCCGCTTGAAGAAGCAGGTGCGTGTCGTGATTGAAAACAATTCCTCCCCCTCATAAAATGATAAAATAAGTAATAAAAAAGGAAACAATTCCTCAATGCAATTTTTTCTCATCCATGCAGTTTTCATGACTGTCCTGTGTACTCGGAGTAAATCTACCAGGTTATGCTTGTGCACTAAGAAAACAAACAAACAAAAACCAATCTCCATAACCTTCTGAGCTGACTTCGCTGAATTTTTTTTTTCTTTTTTTTTTTTCTTTTTTTTTTAGGCATCACTGCCCTCAGGTGGTGGGAGGAGGAGGCCCAGCCTTTGCTCCTGGGAGCTGGAATTGAACCTCCGTCCCAGTGGGCCGCAGTCCCGCGCACAACCACTACGCCACCGGGGCTCAGCCCGACTTTGCTGAATTTAATTGAGTCAACAGATGACTTGAGAAGTCCCCGTTTTGGTAGGACTTGTTTTAATTGCTTTTTTTTTTAAGGCACTGTAACAAGACCATGATAAATGTTTCCTTGACAGAACTTGCCTGCAGCCATCGACTGATCATCGCAGAGACGTGTTGAAAACACATTTTGTTTGGAATAAATCTTACATGTATAAACTGCCCTCGGACATAGCCACAGAAGTGCGTATGCACTATCCTTGACATTTTCCCATTGCTTAACATGCTTTTTCAAAGTTGAAAGGTGAAAACATTCACGATTTTAAATAGCTTGGCGTGAGCTCCATGATCAGTTGTGGGACTTCCATAGCAACGTATACTGTGTTATCACATTTGGCGAAATAATGAGTGGCCTCATCCAAATAGTGTGACTTGCATTCTTAAAATAATCAGGGGGCTGAGCCCCGGTGACGCAGCCGTTGTGCGCGGGACTGCGGCGCACTGGGTTGGCGGTTCAAATCCAGCAGCAGCTCTCCAGGAACAAGGTAGGGCCTCCTACTCCCACCAGGAGTCAGTGATGCCCCCCCCAAAAAATTAGTAAGTGGAGCCAGAAGCCAGAAAGGCAGGAGGTCCAGGAAGAAGGGCTCCACATGAAAACGTGGGGGGGGGGGGCAACAACAGATCGTACAAAGCAATAAGACGGGGCGCAGGGGGGCTCACTGGTCTGAGTGCGGAGAACAAGTTCAGGGCAGTGAAGCCGTGAGGAAAACAGAATTGGAACTGTACAGCGAGATAGGAGAGGGCTTCCAAGAGTTTGTGGGGAAAACTGGAATTAAAAGAAGGAAAAATTTCCACAAACGC
>PVJH01045762.1:0-12210 GCA_004026705.1 Nesogale talazaci
CCGGTCCACAGTGGATTGGTGGTCAACTCCTTTCTTCTCTTCTCCGAGTCTTCTTGCAGCCACTTGGTTTTCTCTCTTACGATTCCAGATTTGTTGGCATAGAAACAGCATCTTTCCTGTAAAGCCAAACAAATACCTCCCTGCTCTGTAGCAAGTAGGTCTAAACCTCTTCTATTTTGTAATACTACTTCTGCTAAAGGTGTTTACTTTCTTTCCGGTACTTTCTGCCAAAATCCATCAGCCATGATAGCTCTCATTCCATGTCCTCTTCTGCATCAATTTTCATTTCTGGCAATTCCCTGTTTTTTTTTGGGGGGGGGGCATCACTGCTCTCCGGCGGTGGGAGTAGGAGGCCCAGCCCCACTGCTGGAATTGAACCTCCATCCCAGTGGGCCGCAGTCCCGCGCACAACCACTACGCCACCGGGGCTCAGCCCTGGCAGCTCCATGTTAAGATACTATCACAGCAGTTTTTAAATTAACCTAGCAAACTTTTACTTGCAAGAAAAAGAAAACAAAAGATAAGTAATAAATAATATTGTTTGATCATTTGAGTACACCGTGGGATCACCTCCCTTTGGAATAGACAAAAATATGTATCTTTTCCAGTCAGTTGTCCAGAGCGATAGTTACATAATCTGGTGTCAACTTGAGACTACTAAGAATGTAGGGGTGGGCGGAGTGCCGGTGGCCTAGTGGTTGTGTGCGGGACTGCGGCCCACAGGGTTGGCCGTTCAAATCCAGCAGCAGCTCTCCGGGAGCAAGGCTGGGCTTCCTACTCCCACCGGGGCAGTGATGTCACACACACACACAAGAATGAAAGGGTGGAGTTTAGCTTGTCAGTCATCTCACAGCTTGATGACCTCACTTGGAGGTGCTCTGGAGAGAAATACCTCACTGGACACCAGATACATGCTCTCTCTGCTTTATTTCCCTTGAGACAGTCCTGTGGACAAGCCACATGGAATTACGCTGATGGCAGCCAGAGCCTTGAAGCTGGAGGAGCCACGTGGAGACCCATGTCAGGACTAAGATGCTTCCACCTCCACTGGATCCACAAGACTTCCCACCCACTGGTCTGTGATCTTCCTACACTTGGAATCATTGCATGTGTTGCGGGAGTCTGAAGCAGAGTTTACAGACTGGTATTGGACATATGGGCTAATATCAGACATATATGGATGTGATCTGGACTAGGCTGGGATATTTTCTTGATATACAGTTATTCTTTTTTGGTGTGTGTGGTGTCACTGCCCTGGTGGGAGTAGGAAACCCGACTTGCTCCTGGAGAGCTGCTGCTGCATTTGAACGTCAACCCTGTGGGTTGCAGTCAGTCCCGCACACAACCACTAGGCCACCAGGGCTCAGCCTACTCTTTTTGTTATAAAGCTCCCTCTTATCCACATATGAGTGACCATGGATTTGTTTCTCTAGTTCACCCGGATTAACATATCCAGGTAGCTGTCTTCCATAGACAAAGGAGCCCCCCCCTGTGCTGCACCCGTGCATTGAAACATCTCAAGGGAAGGTCTGTCAATTGCTGAAGCCTTGGTTTTCACCAGTGCTTTCGGTGCCCTTTGGACTTCTCCCTTCAGTGTCGTCAGTTCTTGATCGCTCCCTTTTCAAATTGTTGTACATTGACCAGTTCTGCCTGGTACGGTGACTCTGCTTATCTTTCATTTTCAGGTAGCTTCCAGCAGCTATCAGAGTCCCCCCCACCCCCACCCCCACCAGAATCCTGAGTAAGAAAGACGGGGTTTTCTATTCCTGTAAAGAGTGACAGCCTCGAGCCCCGGTGGCGTAGTGGTTGTGCGCGGGACTGCGGCTCACTGGGACGGAGGTTCGGTTCCAGCAGTGGGGCTGGGCCTCCTACTCCCAACGCCGAAGAGCAGTGATGCTCCCCCCCCAAAAAAAAAAAAACAGAGAGAGAGAGTAACAGCCTCAGAAACCCACAGGGGCGGTTCTACCCTGTGCTGCATTGACTCGATGGCAAGGAGTTTGGTTTGGTTTTTGATGCCCTTCTTTGGGTCCACTGCTCACATTCCCATCTCCAGTGATGATCCATGCATCTGAATTGCACGTTTGAGCAGTTTTAAGCTGAGGCACTGGTAGGAATCTTCCATGTTTTCGTCTGTGGCATTCGCACTTGCCTATAACTTTGTGTAACTGACCTACTAATCGGTCCTCATTATGGATGTGTGGCTCTTCTCCCATCACCGACAGAGAGTTGTACTTCAGGACAGACCTTGAAAAGCTCTTGCATGAGTCATTGCTGGTGGAGTGGCGCACATGATTGTCTGTTTCAAAATTGTCAATACCCGTCCATCCTTCCAGCTCACGAATGCCTTGGCTGCTCTTTTTTTTTTTTGGTGGGGGGGAGGGGGGTGCATCACCGCTCTCTGGCGGTGGGAGTAGGAGGCCCAGTCCCACTGCTGGAATTGAACCTCTGTCCCAGTGGGCCGCAGTCCCGCGCACAACCACTACGCCACCGGGGCTCAGCCCCCCTCTTTTTTTTTTAATGAATCATTTTATTGGGTAGTCACACACCTCCCCTCACGATCCATACATACATCAATTGTATGCAGGTCTCATTTGCACACTTGTTGCCATCATCACTCTCAAAATATCCTCCCTCCACTTAGGCCCCCAGTTCCAGCTCCCCATATTTTCCTTCCTTCCTACCCCCCCATGAACCTTTAATAATTTATAAATTGCTATTTCTTTCTTTTTTTTTGTGGGCACCACTGCTCTCTGGTGGTGGGAGTAGGAGGCCCAGCCCCACTGCTGTATTTGAACCTCCATCCCAGTGGGCCGCAGTCCGGCGCACAACCACTACGCCACCGGGGCTCAGCCCTAAATTGCTATTTCATATCGTATACTGTCCAGTGTGTCCCTTCACTCACTTCCCTGTTGGTCATGCCCCAGAGAGGAGGTTATATGTAGATCCCTGAAATTAGTTCCCCCTTTCTACTCTACCATCCCTCCACCCTTCCAGTCTCACCACTCCTATCACTCATCCTGAGGGAATATATATCCTAAGTTCTCCATGTTTCCGCCTCCAGTGTATATCCCCTGTTGTAGTCAGGTTTGTGTGGTAGAACCAGGAGCATGATAGTGGGTATGAGGAAGCATTTGAGAACTAGAGGAAAGATGCATATTTCATTATTACAACACTGTACTTTAACTGGCTCATCTCCTTCCTGTAACCCCTCTGTAAGAGGATGTCGCTTCACCTATTGATGGGCTTTGAGTTACCAATCTGTACTCCACCTTATTTATAATGATATAATTTTAGTTCTTTGATGCCTAACACCGGATCTCTTCAACACCTCATGGTCACACAGGCTGATGTGCTTCTTCCATGTGGGTTTTGTTGCTTCTGAGCTGGATGGCCACTTGTTTATTCAAGCCTTTAAGACCACAGACGCTATATGTCTTCATAGCCGGGCACCATAGCTTTCTTCACCACATTTGCTTATGCACACATTTGTCATCAGTGATCATATCAGGAAAGCGAGCACACAATGCTATGGTTTTTAGTTTTTAAACCCTGATAACTGATCCCTTTGACAACTCATGGTCCACATGCTGGTGTGCTTCATCCATGTGGGCTTTGTTGCTTCTGAGCTGGATGGCTGCTTGTTTACACAAGCCTTTAATATCCCAGATGTTACATCTTTTGATAGCCAGGCACCATCAGCTTTCTTCACCACCATTGTTTATGCACACTTTTGTCTTCAGTGATCGGGTAGGGAAGGTGAGCATCATGGAATTTGACTGCCCCTCTTCATCTGCTTCAGTGTGTTGTGACCAGGGGTCCTCAAACTTTTTAATCAGGGAGTCAGTTCACTGTCTCCCAGACCAAATTCACTGTGGGCCCAGGATGAGTCAGCTGCTAAGCAAGACAGTAGCAGCGGCGGCAAAAACACCCAGCGGACTGGATAAATGTCCTCGATGGCCCAAGGGCTATAGTTTGAGGACCTCTGGTTTTGACAATGTTCCAGTTTTCCTAGATGGATACTTTATACTTTCCACATTCTGATGATCCATGGATGTTTGCGGATGTTTCTTTTTTTTAAATACTTTTTTGGGGGGCTCTTACATCCCTTATCCCAATCCATACATCCTTCCAATGTGTCAGGCATGTTGGCACCTATGCCACCGCCATCATTGTCAAAACATTCTCTTCCCACTTGAGCCCTGATATCAGCTCCCCGTTTCTCCTGGCCCTTCCACCTGCCCTTCCATCCCTTGATGTGTTATAGATGATTCTTTTCATAGCTTATAGTGTCCTCCGTCACCCCTCCCCTCCTTTTCCGTCATCCTGCAGATGTTTCTTAGGTTGCACTGTGTCCCACCAGTGAGCGAAGGTCCCCATGGCTTGTTCTGGTCATGTGAATCAGGCCCACTGGACTCTGCAGAGCTGCTCTTCATCTGGGTCCTTCGAGTGTCTCTCAGCCTGAGGGGCTCCTCTTCAGGCTCTGTGTCAGATCATGGCCCACTGGTGCTCATCATGTGCTCGCCTCTCAGGGTGTGTTTAGGACTGGGTTCCCAGGTCCTTCTGTCTCGTCTGTCTTAGTCTGAATGCTTCACGGGAACGTCTTCCGCCTGGGTAAGCCGACAGGTCCTTGCATTGCTTCCAGCGTGACGGCGGCACACAAGAAGCCACCGCAGCATGGCACCTGCAGAGGTGGGTTCATGTAGTTACACTTCTCACAACAGAACCATGACGCGTTAAAGGTGCCATTTTTTAAAATTAAAAAATGGAATAGATAAGGTGCCAGGGAGGTTACCCAGTGGGTTGCTAACCAGAAGGTCAGCAGTTCGAAGCCACCAGCTCCTCTGAGGGAGAAAGATTAAAGTTTCTACTCCCAGGAAGAGAGACAGTCTCAGAAACCACAGGGGCAGTGCTCCGCGGTCTTTCTTTGAGGGCTGTCACCCATCAGAACTGACTTGATGGCAGTGAGTTTGGTTTGGTTTGTGGATGATTTTTTAAAAAATTTTATATATGGGCAAAAAGAGAAGTGGAGGATGAGGGAGAGAAGGGGGAAAGAGCAAGATAAGTAGAAAGACAAATGGAAGCTGAAAGAGGAATGTAAATATTCAGAGAAAAAGGGCAGATGGCTAGGGAGAGAGTGAAGGAGAAAAAGGGGGGTGTCAGAGAGGGAAAGAGAGGGCAGAATAGATCAAGGGAAAAGTCTAACATGCCCTTGATCGAGTATGTCTTTCACTGAGACTGTCATCCCTCAGAGGAGAGTGGTTTGCTTCCACTTGCCCAGAGAGAGCACTGTCTGCTGCCTGAGTCTTTGTGGGTAGTCATGAGTGACGTTAGGGTTAAAGGCCACTGCAGGACTTGCAGTCAGACAAGGAGTGCATTTCTTAGTCTGCAAACACAGTGACAGGCGCACTGTTCACCTAGTGCCTGGGGAAGTTAAGGAAACCCATTCAGAGGGTCTCTTCCCACCCCACCCCCCCACTGAGAGAGAGAGAGAGAGAGAGAGAGAGAGAGAGAGCCATCTGTTGATTTTCCCCACAGTTCTCCTTTTCATGAATGCTCCCAAGTCCTGTAGGTGCCATTAGCACACCTGTTCAGACTCACTATTCAGGGAGTAAAATGCGGACTGAGAGATGCAGATGGCCCACCAGGGATGACGCCATGTTTGCTCTTGTGCTTCCTGACTGAACAAGGGCACCTAGCCTCAGGGAGACTAGATCCCATAGGGAGCCAAGAGCTACCTCCACTCCATAATGCCTTTCTCTCATTGAAGGCACCGGTGGTCCCGTGTGACCCACCATGCAATCACAGCAGACTGGTTTATTCACCTCAAGGAATGCTGGGATACTGTGGGAAGCTCTGGGGGGCTTGAGTGTATACCTACCTAGTACAAGGGCCCTGCTCCCAGATGGCCATGGGAGAGGAAGACAGGCTCTCTCTCTCTCTCTCTCTCTCTCTTTCCCTCATACCCCTGTGGGGTACTCCAGGCAGGTGCTCTGAGACTGCAGACCAGGCCGTTGTTGCTCAGGGAGACTTAAGAGGAGTGTCTATCCTATGCACCCCAAGGTCACATAGGATAAGCAAGCGGGGGGGGGAGGGGAGACTCAGCGCACCACCAGGTACAGGCGTGTCGATGAACAAGAGAACTAAGAACACACAAGAGTGACACAGGATGTGCGTCAGATGCTCTCCCCGAGTCCCTCTCTTATCAGAGCTTCGTCGCTGTCAGACCTGGGTGTGTCTTCCTAAGAGGACTAGCAGGAGTGGGTGACCCAGAGGACCCAGTGCCTTCCTCAGGGAACACTGCAGAGAAGTCTGATTGGGGATTTCAAAGGTGCCTGCGCCCGCTAGAGGGCGCAAGCTAGGAAGGGCTGCTCAGGGCTCCAGAGATGCTAAGCCCTGATACAATGTTGCGATTGAGCCAAGGTATGGATGGGATGGCTCTTAGACCCAGAGGGGGACATCGCCAAGAGCCGCCATTGAGGAAGGGGAGACCAACCAAAGGAAGCAGCTCATCGTCAGTGTCCAAAGAGTTTTCTGAAGATGGCAAATTGTTGTTGGGTGCCAGGGAGCTGGTTCTTCTGCAGCCATGCTAGCAGCCCTGTTTGCCTGGTGGTGGTCTTCCTGGACACAGATCGCCAGACCTCTCTCCTGCAGGGCCACGGAATGGGTTCCAAGCACCAGCCTTCAGTTTGCCCTCAAGCGCTTAAGTGCTGTGCCACCAGGGACCCCGAGATCAGTCGTTTCATCTTGAGATGAGTACGGTCTTTTTTTTTCTTTTTTTTTGGGGGGGCATCACTGCTCTCCGGTGGTGGGAGTAGGAGGCCCAGCCCCACTGCTGGAATTGAGTCCCAGTGGGCGGCAGTCCTGCGCACAACCACTACGCCACCAGGGCTCAGCCCCAAGATGAGTGCGGTCTTGATCCAGTCACTTAACCACGGTGGTGCTGGAGCCTCTGAGAGACTTCTAGAATGTCTAGTACACTGCCTGGCACTGACTAAGTTACTGGATTATGGCTTATTCTTCTCATAATTGTGCCGTGTTTTTGAGCCTCAGGAAATCCTAAGAGGGTAGCTGGGCCTTGAGAGAGCTCCTGGGGCTCTTCTAAACCATGATGCCCAGTGGAGGTTCCCTACTTCTTCTATTATATATATATATATATATATATATATATATATATATATATATAATATTTTCAGGAGCACTAGACAACAATGGACACAAATTGGGGGCATGCAGAGTACAGAGTGGAGCAGCCCTGGGGGAGCAATGGGCTATGTGTTGAGTTGCAAACCAATAAATAAGGTCATCAATTCAAAGCCACCAGCCACTCTTTGAGGGAAAGTGGAGGCTTCCTGCTCCTGTGACGAGTGGCGCGTCTTGGAAACCCAGAGGGTGAGTTCTCTCCTTTCCGACAGGGTTGCTGAGTCAGCACAGATTGACTGACAGCGAGATGAGAGCACAGAGAAGAAGGGAGGGGGTGTAGAGAGCAGCCGAGCAAAAAAGAAGAGGGGGCTGGGAGAGCTGCAGGGTTTAGAGGGAACGTGATGAAATATTGTGAGGACACTCTGGATTGGACACCAGAAGCACAGGCCAGGAAGGGGCCAAGGAGCCGGAGGACAAATGTTCTCCTTCCTGGGACCATTTTCTCATTTTTAACAGGAGAAGGTAGGGTCCATCCCTTCAAGATCTGACATTCTAGAATTTCCAAGAGGTGATGCAAAATAGAGAACCCCAACAGAAAGCAGAAATCTGGGTGCTGATAGCAAAGCGTTCGAGGAGAGAGAAAATGGTCTGAAATGGATGGTGGCAGCAGTTGTACAAAAATGCTCGATTGAATCGACTTGTAGGCTGTTATAATCTCTGTAAGCACCCCCTAAAAATGATTAAGAAAGAAAGGAGAAATCCAAGTACCGTCAACTGTGTCTTCAATTGGTCCTGCTTTCATCAAACACCTGATCTCGCACCCGCCCTGGACTCGGCGCTGTACTGAGAGCAAGAGAAAGTTGGGCAAAGAAGACAAGTGTCCCCTGTAATCAGAAGTCCCTCCTGTGGGGAGCACTATAGGTCCCTTGCCTTTTGTTGAGAGGGCAGGCGAGCCCTGCGAAAGATGACCTAGCAGGAGTCGGGGGGACCCTGGCTCTGGCGTATGCATCCATGGCCTCAAGACTGTGCTCCCTGCCTGCTGAGACTGTGCCCAATATCAGACCATACACTTTGTTATGTGTGTGAACTAGGAGCTATTTTACCGGCGCATCCTTCGTGCATATTCCACTGAGCATTGTCTCATGAATTATTTCACTTCTATCCACCTGTGTCTGTAGTACAAAAGAAGCCAGTCTGTATTCTCATAGAAGCACTCTCACGGTCTTGCTAAAGAATTAGTGAGACAACACGCACTAGCTCTTGGATCCAGGGCTACATTTTGCAGATGAGACCGCTTCATCGACGGTCGTGGAAAATGGCCATGGGCTGTGATCCGTGGAGAGTGGGTCCGTTATGAGGGCCTTGACTTGAGATGAAGAGGGCTGGCCTGGGAAGGGCTGAGGAGTTCTTTCAGGAACAAGAGGGAAGAAGGCAGTGGGGAGATGGTGTCGATCATTAAGGATAATAATAATGGGAAATTTGGGTGATGAGTCAAATTCATTGGCGTTCACTAGTGGTTTTGAATATAGATGTGTGTGTGTGACCCTACACACAGTGACGAAATAGTGTGGCTGAGAAAGTCTGAGTACCTCTGAGTGAGAGGCGGTTGAGGGAAATCAATGAAATCGATCCAGCGCTGGTGTGCAGGTTGCATGTACTGGATACCCATCCAAAGCAAGGGGATGACCCCTTTACCGTCAAAGATGCCACTGCAGTGAAGTGTGCAGGTTTTAGCATCAGACAGATTTGACTTTGAAGCCTGGACTCTGTCAACAACCAAAATGAAAGCTGGGGAAGCTACACATACTGACACTGACAGACATAGTCAATCACCTCCTGGAATTAGTTCTCATGCTTTGGGGGCTATGGTTCTTTGGACTACAGTCTTGGGGGATAATTCAACCAGCTGGCAGATTCGTTCTAAAAGTTTGTGCTCCACCTCCCAAGATGGTGAGTGTCTGGGGTCTTAAAAGCTTACAAGTGGGGCTGAACCCTGGTGGCGTCAGTGGTTGAGTGCGGGACTGCAGCCCGCGGACTTGGTGGTTCAAACCCAGCAGCGGCTCTCAGGAGCAGCACTGGGTAGCAGCCACAACCACCAGAAGCAGTGATACCCCCACCTCCCACCCCCAAACAAAAACAAACAAACAAAAAAGCTTACAAGTGGCCAACGAAGATCGTGCTATTTGTCTATGTCTGGAACAAAAGAGAGGGGAGGAAACCCTAGTCAGAGAAGGAACTGGACAACCAGACCCATTGTTTATATGAACCACTGCCTTGGCTATGAGACCAGAAGAATTAGGCAGTGCCCGGCTGACCGTTCTCCTCAGGAACACAACAGGTGAGTTCTGGTGGCAAGGAAGACAACGTTGGAAAATAGCTTCCCATTCTTAAAGAACAGAATCTTACAGGAATGATTGAGGATGGAGGTGTCCCCAAATGATAGCTCTGAGCTACTCTTGCAACCTAGGCTTGAAAGTATCCCTTGAAATTACCTTGCAACTAAGTAACAGTTGAATCTAAAGAGTACAGGTTGTTACCTTACAGCCTTGTGTTAGCCTACTGCCATCCAGCCCTTTCTAACTGATAGCAGGCTTCCCGGGCTGTCAAACTTTGTTGGTGGGGGGCAGATAATCTTCATCTTCCTCCTGATAAGCCGCTGGTGGGTTTGAACCCCTGACCTGACCAGGTAGTTAGCAGTTGAGTGCTTACCCAGTGCCACCACCAGGAATTCTGCTAAGCATTTTCTCAAAAAAAAAAACTTCACAAAATCTTGGGTTATGGTGAGAAAACAAATGTTTATGTCCATAAAACCAAAAAACTATCTTGAAGCATCATCGATGAGGAGTTTGGAGGGTGGGAGGTGGGGCAAGAGATTAAGGACATGGGAATGGAACAACCAGACAGGAGTGACAAGGACATTCACACACGGGGAAGAGCGTCTCCCCAGCACCAGGTCTAGGAACTGTGGGAGTAAATCAGACCCGAAAAACGATGGGGATCCTTGAGGAGCACATTTGTAGGTTGAAAATGTGGTCTCTTGACCTGAAAAAGATGAGTCAAGGAGGCGATTTTGCAGCCTGGCTCTCGTGCTAAATGGGGAGAGTCCGGTGTCTGGACAGGCTGGGTATGCAGTCAGTGTGGATGAGCTTCCTGTCCTTGCTTTGGTCGAAGAGACTCTGAGAAACCACTCGTCCGATTGGCTCCAGACAAAGAAGACAAAGAAAGACTGAATGGCGATGGTGATGCCATTGGTGGAAATGGAAAAGTGGGCGGTTTGGGAGAATCATGATGAACTTGGAATGACAATGGCCCATGCAGGTAGGTGCCCCCAGGTACCTGGAAATGGGAAATTAGAGGGAAACCAAAACTAACGTTACAGATTCAGGAGCCTTTAGTATCAGCGCCACCGAGTTACCACTGTGTCCTGGTGAACTGCAGGGCAGGAAGCCTGTTGGAGACTTACTGAGTCTTGGAGGGTCCTCTATTAAGTGGGGCTGGAGAAGCAAGAAGAATGAGGGACTGCTCTTGAAGAAAGAAATGGGTCAGGAAAGTCCAGGTGTCCAAAGCCCGATGAACCTTTCCAGTGGAACCTCAGCCTCGCAACATGGAGCCGGGGCATGAAAGGACAAGTGAGACGATGCCATCTGACTGCCAACTGAGCTTAAAGAGAGGACATTCAGAAAGGAGGATCAACACCCCTCCCACCCCCCGCCCCATACTGAAGAGGGACAGGCAGGTAACTGCAGTTGAAGCAGAGACCGTGAAGTCATCTTCTAGGGTGGCACCAAGGCCAGGAAGGAACTAAACAACTGGACCAGTCCTGCACCATGTGAGAAGGTGAAGTGTCAGTGAGGCTGAAGGAAGGGAAAGGAAAACAGTCGGGAAGAAACATATCCAGCCATCACACAGAAACGAAGAGGCCAGACTGGAGAACGAACATCTGTGTTCAGGGAAAATAAGATGGAGACATTTTTATAAGTTTAAGGTTGAAACGAGGGGTGAGGGGGTGAACAAAGAGGAGATGAAATTGTGGGTGAAAGAAACCTCTAGGGGGCTGAGCCCCGGTGGCGTAGTGGTTGTGCGCCCACTGGGATGGAGGTTCAATTCCAGCTCCCAGAAGCAAAGGCTGGGCCTCCTACTCCCACCACCTGAGGGCAGTGATGCCTAAAAAAAAAAATAAAAAGAAATAAAAAAAAAAAAGAAAGAAACCTCTAGGGCTGAGCCCCGGTGGCGTAGTGGTTGTGCGCAGGACAGCGGCCCACTGGGACGGAGGTTCAATTCCAGCAGTGGGGCTGGGCCTCCTACTCCCACCACCAGAGAGCAGTGATGCCCCCCCCCCAAAAAATAAAGAAACCTCTAAACTCAAAAGTTGAGGCACAGGTATTAGAAGCAGAGGGGGGGGGGGAATTATGTCAAGACTTTAAGGTGAAGAGTTGCTTTTACAGAGAGAAAAAAAGGACTTATTCCTCCCAACATGGAAGAGGTAAACAGTTGCAAAACAAAACAAAACAAAAAACTAGTCAGGGTGGACCCCCAATGGAATGATTAAAGGGGGGAAAGAGGGGAGAGGAGTTTATATCAAGGGCTCAAGTAGAAAAAAATTGGAAACGAAGATGACAGCATGTGTACAAATGTGTTTGATACAAAAGATGTATTAAATGTTATAAGAGCTGTAAGATTCCCCCAATAAAATTATTGGGGGAAAAAACTTGTAAGTCCCAGCCTGCTCAAAAAAGTAAAGGAAGGGCTGAGCCCCAGTGGCATAGCGGTTGAGTGCGGGACTGCGGCCCACTGGGTTGGCAGTTCAAATCCAGCAGCAGCTCTCCAGGAGCAAGCCTGGGCCTCCCACTCCCACCAGGGGGCAGTGATGCCCACAAAACCAAAAACAAAAAGTAACAGAAGATGGAAATAGTGAGAGACAAAGGCAGAGGGAAGTCTGAGGGAAGCCCCTCCTGCAGGGAAGACATCTGAATAACAGACTCCCAACCAGTAGGTGAGCGATGAGAGGTGAGAGGAAAGAACCCAGTAAGGAGTAATCTGCAAATCAAGAAGTGTCAGCAGAATATCACA
>PVJH01045763.1:0-12207 GCA_004026705.1 Nesogale talazaci
CAGAGAGCATCGTACAGTCGACTAGGTTCAATTGTAACTCCTCAATCATTGATTTCCCTTTTGACCAGGTTGTTCCAGCTTTTTAATATTTTCTGTTCCTTTTTCTTGAGGTTTTTGTTTTATTCTGTCATTGTTGATTTCTGTTTGTTTCTTGATTTTATTTTATACATTGTAGGGCTGATGAACTCTGGGATCCATAAATCTAGATGGTAACTGGATTAATAACTACTAGGGACATGCCAGGAGACGTTGAGGGGAAATGGGAAACTAACAATAACAAGAAAAAAAAGTTCTAAAATTGATGGTGATGACTGCATGACCCTTAGTACAGTCTGAAGTGTATGAATGTGAATGATATGCCAATTATAAAAAAAAGACTGCAGCCGTGGAAGCCCTTGGGGGCAATTCTACTCTGTCATTCAGGGTCCCTATGTATTGACACTAACTAGATGGTCAGGGGTTTGGTTTGGGCTTAGTGGGTTTGTACTGTACTATTTAAGAGATTTGGTTAATAAATGTTTTGAGTATCCATTTACATTAGTTTACATAAATAAACTAATTTACATTAGTTTACATAAATGGAGTCCTCAATAATATAAGAGTGTGAAAGAGGGCCTGCAACCAAAAGATTTAAGAGTACTCTACCGGGGCTGAGCCCCGGTGGCGTCGTGGTTGTGCGCGGGACTGCGGCCCACTGGGACGGAGGTTCAATTCCAGCAGTGGGGCTGGGCCTCCTACTCCCACCGCCGGAGAGCAGTGATGCCAAAAAAAAAAGAAAAAAAAAAAAAGAACTGGAACTACCTCTATCAGTATGACCAGATCTCTGAAACAATGTTTACTTTAAAAATTCAGTGCTAAAGGATATATATAGTATGCTGTGTATACATAGCAGTTTTAAAACATATACACAAAGATATATATATATACATATATATATATATATATACAGTATGCCATGCGTACACAGTTTTAAAATCTATAAAACATGGGCACGGTAAGAGCAAAAATCACTGTAGAAATTACTCTAGGGAGGAAGGACACGGAGGGAGGGGGCATAGGAGGCTTTTATTATATGGGATGTTTCGCTCTTAAGTAGGAATATAGATGTTCACGCTATGATTCTGTAAGCTTTTGTAAATGACTGAAATATAGCATAAGTAAAAGGAAAGGAGGTTAGGGACAATAGGTGTTAAGAACAGAGATCCCAGAGGAAGTATTGTAAGTCAAGGGCGACTTAGGCTTGCTCGAGGTTTTAAGCCTAGAAAATTGGAGACGGTGGTGCAGTCGTCTCAGAGTGCTGCACATGCAGGGGTGACATTTGGAAGGTCAAAGCCAGAGAGAGGGATTTGGGAGACACTGAACAAAGAAGGGAGAGAGTTGAGAGAAGATAGGAACCAGCCAAAAGATAATAAAGGGAGGAGTGGGTGAGGAGAAACCTACCCAGAGAGGGCGGAGCTGAACCCAAGGGAACGCCCACCCAGGGTGGAGAAGATAAGAGACAGTGGGAGAGAACAAGGCGTCCTCAGGTAGGTAAAAGAGTCCATCAGGGAAGGGAGTCGGGAAGACAGATGGTTGTACCGGTTAGAAGCCGCGGAACGCCTTACACAATTTCAGCTCACGCTGAGAACATCCTGAAAGGCGACCCATCCGGAAGCCTATGCTGATGAAGCTCACGCTTTCCTGACCACTCCTCTCTCATGCATCCATTCATGCCAACAAATATTGACTGATTATGTGCACGCAACACAGGGCAACACTGCACATGCCTGTGTTCACGGGGCAGAGCAGGGCAGAGGCGTGAAACTTAATCAATGACTCACACAGATGACGGTAAAGTCAGGACTATAATGAGATCTATGAGAGGTCTATGGAGCTCCGAGAGGACTCGACCGAATCAAGAATACTGAAGTATCAACTCCCCTTTCTTTCACCATGTACATTATGCCTTCTTTTCTTCTTCTTCTTTAAGGACTGGGTATTTTCTTTTTTCTTTTAAAAACATTTTATCACAATCCAGTCATCCATTGTGTCGAGCACATTTGTACATTTTTAAAAAATCATCTTATTGGGGGCTCGTACAACTCTTATCACAGTCCATCCATTCATCCATCCATTGTGTCAAGCACATGTGTACATTTGTTGTCATCATCATTCTCAAAACATTTTCTTTCTACTTGAGTCCTCGGTATCGGCTCCTCATTTTTCCCCTCCTTCCCCACTCTTCCCTTCCTCATGAACCTTGATCATTTATATATTATTTTGCTGTATCTTACAATGTCCCCCTTTCTACCCCACCTTCTCTCCACCCTCCCAGTGTCACCACTCTCAGCACTGGTCCTGAAGGGGTCATCTGTCCTGGATTCCCTGTGTTTCCAGTTCTTATCTGTACCAGTGTACATCCCCTGGTCTAGCCGGATTTGTAAGGTAGAATTGGGATCATGAGAGTGGGGAGAGGAAGCGTTGACAAACTAGAGGAAAGTTGCATGCTTCATCGTTGCTACACTGCACCCTGACTGACTCATCTCCTCCCCATCATGAACTTCATGTATGACCCGTAGGACAGAGTATTTCAAACTAATCCTTCTCTTCTGACACATTTTGCAAGTGCCTGGCCTGGTCAAGGCTCCATAAGAATTAATATTAAATACTTAAATACTTTCCGTCTGTGACTGATGCCTCACCTTTTGTAGTGCATGCATTCTATTCTATGGGAGAGTGGGACAGTCTTCATTATCTTGCTATGAAGGAGCCCAAAGGCAAGGTTAAGATGAACACCTTGAACAGGTTAGTTTTCTTTTTTCTTTTTTTCCAATGGTTTTATTGGGGGCTCTTTTTTTTGGGGGGGGGCATCACTGCCCTCAGGTGGTGGGAGTAGGAGGTCCAGCCTTTGCTCCGTGGAGCTGGAATCGAACCTCCATCCCAGTGGGCCGCAGTCCCGCGCACAACCACGACGCCACCGGGGCTCAGCCCTCTTATAACTCTTATAACATTCAATACATCTTTTTTTTGTTTGTTTGTTTTGTTTTTGTGGGCATCACTGCCTCTGGTGGTTGTGGGCACTACCCAGTGCTGCTCCTGAGAGCCGCCGCTGGATTTGAACCACCAAGCCTGCGGGTTGCAGTCCCGCATTCAACCACTTACGCCACTGGGGCTCAGCCCTCAATACATCATTTGTGTCAAGCATATTTGTACACATGCTGCCATCTTCATTTCCAAATATTTCCTACTTGAGCCCTTGGTATAAGCTCCTCTCTCCCCCTCCCCCCCTTTTTTAAATGAATCATTTTGTTTCGTTTTGT
Source organism: Nesogale talazaci (assembly GCA_004026705.1). Classification (NCBI taxonomy): domain Eukaryota; kingdom Metazoa; phylum Chordata; class Mammalia; order Afrosoricida; family Tenrecidae; genus Nesogale; species Nesogale talazaci. The sequence goes on from PVJH01045763.1 coordinate 3,300, forward strand.
TTTTTTAATGAATCACTTTATTGGGGGCTCACACAACTCCCATCATGCTCCATACACACATCAGTTATATGCAGGCCACATTTTCACTTGTTGCCATCATCACTCTCAGAACATCCTCCCTCCACTTAGGCCCCCAGTTCCACCTCCCCATATTTCCCTTCCTCCCCCCCCCCATGAACCCTTGATAATTTATAAATTGTTATTACTTTTTTGTATCGTACACTGTCCTATGTATCCCTTCACTCACTTCCCTGCCATCCGTGCCCCAGAGAGGAGGTTATCTGTAGATCCCTGAAATTGTTTCCCCCTTTCTACTCCACCATCCCTCCACCCTCCTGGTATCACCACTCCCCGCACGGGTCCTGAGAGAGGATAGATGAACAGGTTAGTTTGCTGTCTTCTACTAAATCCCAAGCAATGACTGCTCTCACAGGAGCCAGCAAAAGCAGGGACGGACTGACACAAAGCATTCTCACCCCAGGAAGACAAGTCCAAGTGCATGCTCCAACAATAGCTAGCCAGGGCTTGAAGGTTTTCTTTGCAAATGAACAACAAACATTTGAGGCTGAGCCCCGGTGGCGTCGTGGTTGTGCGCAGGACTGCGGCCCACTGGGTTGGAGGTTCAAATCCAGCAGCAAGGCTGGGCCTCCTACTCCCACCACAGAGGGCAGTGATGCCAAAAACAAAACAAAACACCAAAACCAAACATTTGCCTGGACACCAACGGTCACAATAGCTAAAGGGCAGAGATAATGTATGCACCCAACCACAGGTGCACGGATACACCAAAGGGGTGTCATTCCCACCGTTGGTGCTCTCACTGCCATCCAGTCGATGCCGACTCACTGTCCCCGTGAGTTTCCCAGACTGTCCCTGTTTGTGGGGGTGGAGAGCCCCCACTGTTTTCCCCACAGAGCTGCCAAGGGTCTCAAACTGCCCGCCTTGTGGATCGCAGCCCAACTCGAAACCAATACGCCACACCACGGCTGGACGACAATGGACGCTCTCAGCCTTCAGGGGAAAGGAAGACCCAGTAGAGACCACAGCATGAGCTCACGGGTCTTAAAAATATGATGCATGAAATCCGTCGTTCCCGCAAGGACACACAGCGCATGAACTCACTTCCGTGAAACAGGCAAACAGCTAGAAGCCAACGCACACTGGTGGTAGGCAGGGGTGGGAGTTTGAGGGGAGGCGGGGGGATTGCATAGGCACCCAGATTCTATTAGTGGAGGAACAATTCAGCCGGGGGGGAGGGGAGTGATAATGGTTGTATAACACGCTGAACACAACTATGTAAATTAGTCACACACACACACAATTTATGGTATTTTTACCACAATACAATAACTACTTACATCACGAAATTGAACTTTTCCAAGTTCTCCCAACTCGCTGACACAGCAGTAAGCTGCTTCTGACTGTAGGAAAAGCTGGGCCAGTGTCATCTCCTCGCTCCGGAACAGTTCCCCCATGGTGGCAGGCAGTGCCAACCAACAGAGGACCTGAATTTCTCTCCACCTGAGGCAAAAAGGAGAAAATGACACAAGCTTAGAAATCACTCAGTGGGCCAAGAGCAAATCACCCTCTAGCCAGGCTCTCTGATTTTCCAGATTCTTGTCCCCCATCCCGTGCCGACAGCTCTGTAACAAGTGTTTTGACATTCTGCTTCAAAAGATGGAGAGGAGGCTGGGAAAAAAAAAAAAGACGGAAAGGAGAAGGGACAAAGGCAGTTCCTGACTCTTGCCCTACACCCTGCCAGAGGAAAAGTCACTTCCTTTGCAGTCAACATCTAGATCGAATATCAATGTTTGGGGACAACTCAAGACATGAGGATGTACCCAGATTAAAGACAGGAACTGGGAATTCCAAGCTTTAAATACACCAACTCAACACGATGAGGCAATCACATGTATGCCGCCCAGTGTTTTTGTTTTAGGTTTGTGCAGGAAACATGAGAACTTGATGAACCGCTCATAAAAGATGTCTCCCTTATAGCTGGTTTTCTAGTCTCTGCTGATGATGCCAACCTCTAACTGCTAGGGCCCCAGCACTGCTGTAAAACTGTAGCTACTGTAAAAGGTTTAATCTTCCCAAAGCCTCCCCAAACACTATTTTATCCTTAAGGAATTCAAATTTATAAGCATGGTCTAAAGAAAAAGGAAGAGAGGGAATCCAGGACAGGTGAACCCTTCAGGACCAGTGGTGAGAGTGGCAATACTGGGAGGGTGGAGGGAAGGTAGGGTAGAAAGGGAGAACAAGACTACAAGGATCTGGCTGAGCCCCGGTAGCATAGTGGTTGTGTGCGGGACTGCAGCTCACTGGGACGGAGGTTCAATTCCAGCAGTGGGGCTGGGCCTCCTACTCCCACCACCAGAGAGCAGTGATGCCCTTAAAAAAAAAAAAGATTACAAGGATCTACATATAACCCATTCTCTGGGGAATGATCAACAGAAAAGTGGGTGTGGGGAGACATCGTTCAGTGTAAGACATGGAAAAATAATGATTTCTAAATTATCAGTGGGGAGGAAGAGTGGGAAAGGGAGGGGAAAAAATGAGGAGCTAAAACCAAGGGCTCGAGTCAAAAGCAAATGTTTTGAGAATGATGAGGGCACATGTACAATGTGTTTGACACCACGGATGGATGGGTAGATTGTGATAAGAGTTGTATGAGCCCCCAACAAAATAATTTTTGTTTTTGTTTTTGTTTTTGTTTTTGTGGGCATCACTGCCCTGGTGGGAGTAGGAGGCCCAGCCTTGCTCCTGGAGAACTGCTGCTGGATTTTAACTGCCAACCCAGTAGGCCGCAGTCCCGCACACAACCACTATGCCACCAGGGCTCAGCCCTGAAAATAATTTTTAAAAAAAGAAGAAAAAGGAAGAGAGAGAGAAAACCACCTTATATCTTAAATTCAATTTCAAATTAAGCAGAGCAGGCAACAGGGATAATGACAAAGCAGTTTTTCCAAGCCACAGAAAATAAGCTGTCTGTTTCTTATCCTCCACTCTCAAGATTAATTGTACGCTTCCATCTGTCGAGCCTTTTCACAGTCTAGACAACAAAGGTTTCGTTTGGGGGAAGAGGGGTGCTCTTAATGCTTGCCGGCTAATAAAGACAATGGGCGCTATCAGTGGTCCTGAAATGGCAACCATTTTTCTCAAGTCAGCAAAGGGAAGGGCCAGGGCTCCCGGGATCCACATTTGGCACGGCGTACAGTAATTTTATTGCCACGAGGGCCCATATTCACTACTGATAAGGAGATACTGGCATCAAAGGATAATTTGTTCTTCTTAGAGAGCTGGGAGATATTTAAAGGAATTATAATGACGCCTTCCATGCATTCGCTGTTAGAAGCCGTATGACAAGGACTTCTCAAGATATTACATAGATCATCAGGTCGGCTATATGTGAATCCATAAGGAGTTACAACCGATCCACAACACCGAACAACAAACTGGCATCACCCAGGCCATCTGTTACCGGCCCCACCCACGTCATGCCCCCCTCAAAAACACAAGGGCCGATTCCACCACCTTGAAGCACAAATGCCGGATCAGCAGAGCTCAGAGGCTACCGATAATGACAGCTTCCAGCGAGCTGCCTTCTTTACCGATTACACACCTCCCTGAACAGCTCCACGGAGCCCATCGGTCAAAGCGGTCCGGGGGGCCGCGAAACCACAGGACGTTAACAACACTTCTCCTTAGGGACTCCCTAAGAGGCGCCCCCACCTCGACCTTGGGGGGAGGGGTGTCCAGATTCCTGTCAAGCAGTCCGGCCTCCAGCACGCTCGCTGTACACCTGCTCCTTCTCCGGCCAGTCCGAAGCGAAAGCAGGAATTCTCGGAGGCCAGACACACCTACCTACCTCCCGGAGAGGGGACTCCGCAAGGGCCGGTCCCCCCAATGGAGAGGCTTTTAGAAGACCCCCCCCCCAAAGTGTCCTGCACATCCAATGGCCTTCTGTCCTCTCGCGACGCGTTCAGTGAGGGAAGGACTTCAGGTCCTTCGAAGCCTTTAGGGGAGTGAACCTCGGGCACCTCGGACCACAAGAGGGATGCCCGAAGAGGGGCTGGTCCCCGGGTGGCCCTGCTGAGTCCTTTGGCAGGTAGGAAGACTCCGAGAAGGAGGCCCCCCGCCCCCGTCCCCTCGGGCGCAGCGTCCCTGCAGCCCCGGCTCACCTCCCGCCGCCGGCCCCACCGCAGCCACAGCAGACGGCGCAGTCCGAGCCCGCAGCCTCCGCCCCGGCGCTGGGCAGTCGGGCCTCGACGTGCGTGCGTCCGCAGGCCCCGCCCCCGCGCCGCCACCGTCCTCCGCCCCCGGGATGACGTCATCGGAGCCAGCCAATGGCCTGAGGCCTCGCCCGGGCTGCCGCAATGCAGAGGCGCGGGGGCGGGGGCGAGACCCGCGGGCTGACGCCATCTTGTCCTCGCCGGCGCCGCGCAGAGCTGGGCGGCGCCGGGGGGCGGGGCTGCTGGGGCAGGTGCGGGGGTTGTGCGTACCTGAGCCCTCGGCTTCCGGGCCAGCCCACCTGCCCGCTTTAGTGTCCGAAGGGATTAATTCACCACGCCGTTCCTCGAAGGAAGGGGCGGTAAGAAGGGCCGTCGCTCACATCCTGGTATTTCCTGCTCTCACAAATGAAGACGCGTAAGCCCCGGGCCGCAGGTGCTCGCAGGAGCGCTTGCCCCGGGCCGCAGGTGCTCGCAGGAGCGCTTGCCCCGGGCCGAAGGTGCTCGCAGGAGCGCTTGCCCCGGGCCGGAGGTGCTCGCAGGTGCTCGCAGGTGCTCGCAGGTGCTCGCAGGAGCGCTTGCCCCGGGCCGCAGGTGCTCGCAGGAGCGCTTGCCCCGGGCCGCAGGTGCTCGCAGGAGCGCTTGCGGCCCTCCTCAACCGCTTCTTCCCAACAGCCAATCGACAGTGAGCAAGCCGCAGAGAGAACCCTGTGCTGGCCGCGGGCTCGGCCCCGCACGAGGAGCGGTATGCACTTCGTATGGAAGGTCCTCCTTGAGAACCATCTGCTTTTTACTTTTTTAAATATAGGCTCCTTTCCTGAACAAACATCAGAACGGTCGGCCACAGGGCAGAGCCGCAGCTCACAAGGACGCTAATTGATCAGACAGGGCCACATCTAACACAAGGGCCGATTCTGATTATTTTCGGCCGTTGCCAAGGTCCAGTTCCCTCCAATGAACAGTGGAAGGGGGACAAAAACAAAAGCCATCAGCCGTGACCCGAAATCTTCACCTCGTGTGACAGCTTCCTGGGGGCTCTGTTGACCCCCTATAGGTTTTTGTTCCTCAAAAACAAACAAATATGTATACACACACACACACGAGAGATGCCAGCTTATGACTTCTAAAGCGATGCCTCAAATAGGGATACTAATTTGCTTTCCTTGCCTCATTTAAAGGCAGAGTAGGTGGTTGGTAAAAACCAGAATCCTATCTGGAGCAACTCGGAAAACCGGTTATTCCATCTCCTTGGGTGGCAGAACCTGTTGCAGAGCCCAGCGTCCAGGGGGTGCTGCTTCAGACAGAAGCTCTTCGGTGCTGATCATCACAAAATATCAATTCTGCAAAAAAACAAAACAAAACAAAACATTTCAGAAGGGCTGAGCTCCGGTGGCATAGTGGTTGTGCGTGGGACTGTGGCCCACTGGGACGGAGGTTCAATTCCAGCAGTGGGGCTGGGCCTCCTACTCCCACCACCGGAGAGCAGTGATCCCCCCCCCCCAAAAAAAAATCAATTCTGCTTTCACTTCGTTACAGTTTTCCTGGCCACCCAGTCCCTCCTTTCTCCCTGGATCCTTAAAAGAAAGCTTTCTTCACTTTGGGGGGCAAGGTAGACCAGGGGGCCACATTTGAAATGATTGCACAATCACTGTCATTTCCTCCCTTTGAGACTTAAAAACAAAATCCAAACACAAATTAACCCCAGTCAGCTGCTTGCTAACCACAAACTTTTCATCTTTCACCATATGACAGCCTTTTCTCTGGACCTGATTCATTTCCCGTGAATTCTCCCCTTTCAGGGGTTCCTTTAGCTTCTTTCTCTCAATCTGCCTCTTCTATCTCCTGCCACCAATCTGTCCCCATGGCCTGTCTATGGCTCCATGCTCTCTGCCTCAGCAGTCTTACTTCACATCTGTTTTTTCCATTAACCTCCCTTCTCCAGAGCTCAGAGATGGAATTTCAGCCGCCTGCTAGATAATGCCATGTAGACAAGGACTGTTTGTTGAGGGCCTACTAGGTGCCAGTCACACTTCCCATTCTAGAAGAGCTCACAGTACAGTGCGAAAGTTCCCAAAGGGCTGGGGATTTGGGGGGGAGGGGGAATGTGTGCATGTAAAAGTGAATACTTATTATGAGCCAGGTACTTTTCTAAGTACTATATAAATATGATGTCATTTCTCCCTCCTCCTCCCGACAGGTTTCTGGGATGGTGTTCCTCCACCCTTCTCAACGCTGAGAGGATTCACGCGGCAGAAGCACTTTTGTCATCCAAGAACCTTTTCTGAGGGAAAGGCGAGTTTCAGGTAGGACCGTCTCAGACAGCACACGCGGCCTCTGGAAAGCGTGCCGGGCCGCATGGCGGGGGTGCCGTGGGAAAGTTCGCATCCAAAAATGGTCGCTTCGGAGAAACCCGTGGGAAATGGTTGGAAAATGGAGTCTTCCGAATCAAGAGAGGAATGGGAATGGAAAAAGGAAGCCGGAAGCGAGTGCCAGCCCTGAGAGGGTGCTGCATAGATGGGATCGCACCCCTCCCTCGGACCTGAACGAGAGAGCTCGCCTGCCCTCCGTCTGTGCTAGCCTGCCCGTCCCCAAGTGCACCTGTGCCGTGATGTCACCACCACCGAGGGTGTGTGCCCTGTTGACCTTCACCTGTGCCAACGTGACTTGCTCTGAGCAGGCCCAGCTTTGGGTTTGCCACATAGGTGTCTGCCAGGTGCCTGATCCCTTCCAAACCCCTTTATCGTGGCATGACCCGCTCATCCTCATCTAGCTTGGCAGTCAGTGGAGACAACCCCCTTTCTCCCTCATCTTCCTACCTACCCAGCCCAGCCCTCGAGTCAACTACAATTGTTATTCCCCTTTAAGAGATGAGAAACCGGGCTGAGCCCCGGTGGCGTAGTGGTTGTGCGCGGGACTGCGGCCCACTGGGTCGGAGGTTCAATTCCAGCAGTGGGGCTGGGCCTCCTACTCCCACCACCAGAGAGCAGTGATGCCCCCCCCCAAAAAAAAAAAGAGATGAGAAACTGAGGCACGATAATTTGTCTAAGGTAGTGCTGGCTTCGGCACCACATATCCTAAAAATATTCATCTAAGGTCACTCGGTGAATCCTGTGACCCAACGTGACTCAAGCCCTGTTTCCTGGGTGGCCTCTGTGAAGAGTACTCTCTGTGAATGCAAATCTTTGTACATGTTTTCCGTATCACCAAACTCACTGTCATCGAGTCTCTGCCGATGCATGGTGACCCCCTGGGACAGGACAGAACTGCCCCTGTGAGTTTCCCAGATGGTGACTGTTCCTGGGAGTAAAAAGCCACACCTTTTCCTGGAAAAGCTGCCTGGTGGTTTCCAAAAATGCAGACAGACCTGGGAGTTCGTGGCCCAAAGGATCCCCACTATGCCACAGGGCTCCATTATACAGTGAGGTTAGTGATAGGGTCCCCCCCACTATGATTATCAGGAGGAAGGGAAGGGACCCCTTCCCTGCCAGATACAGATCTGGCAAACAAGCATTCAAAACCAAATAGCTCTAATAGCTACAAGGTGTTATATAATAGACCTGAGGGTATCAAGAAAGATTAAATTGAGGACTTGGCCTTGGCACACGTAAGAATTATAGAGTCCATCAAATACAAACTCTCTCTTCTCCTGCTCCTGAGACCCTTTGATCATGCTGATAGTATCACTATTCCTGGTTTTCCTCTTAGTAAAGTCGGCTTTACTAACTGCTGGTATTACCAACTCTGGAGCCCGGGTTATGATATTTTGCACAAATAAAGCGCCCCCACCCCAACCCCAGCACAAAGACGACTGTATTTAGTATATGTGCTGCCGAAGCAAGCACACAATGACGACTGTTTTGATGCACCGACACAGGCACTAGATGTTGTCCGAGCCGGAGTGGTGCTTAGACGGAGGTGTCACCCATTGTGTCCACGGCGAGACCCAGAAAGTGACTCATTCTTGGCCTGTACGCATTTTTCTAAGTCGGGCTTTCCGTTTGCCTAGCAAGCAAGCTTACACACACACACACACACACACACACACACACACACAGCAGATTCTTTTTGAACTCTGCTGTTCAAGCCGTGGAAAGTTCCTGCTGGGGCCCATCTGACGACCTGGGTATCACTGTACGGCTTTGTTTTGCCTCTCATGAATAACGAAAGGAGCAGCCTGTTGGAAAGTAGCGAGGTGGCGTCGAGTAGAAAGACTGCAGGGTTTTGTAGCAGCTGCCGTCAAATCATGAGTGCCGGTGGTGCTCTTAGGTGGGCGTTGAACTGCCAAGAACAGAGTTGGTGGTTCAAAACCACCAGCGGCACCCAGGGAGGGAGATGAGGTTATCAGCCTGGGACCCACGATGCAGGGTTGCTGGCCATGGGGATCGATTCCATGGCAAGGATGGTTCTGTACTGCCCCAGGTCGACCATATAGGACAGAGTCACACTTTTCTTGTGGATTTCTGAAACTATAAATCTTGGACAGCCTCATCGTTCTCCCAAGGAGTCACGGATGGGCTTGAACAGCCAGCTTCATGACCAGAAGCCCGATGCTTAGCCCGCATCTATCCCATTGGATAACACACATGAGAGAAAGAAATCTGGGCTCTATTCGTTACAATGTAGCAAACTTAAGCAAGCTAGTTCATCTCCATGGGCTTCATTTCCCCTCATGGGAACAC
>PVJH01045764.1:0-12198 GCA_004026705.1 Nesogale talazaci
AAGACTTGGGGGGAACACCTTGCCATTTTTGAAAGGGTTAAGGGTTCCTACCCAATTACCTCACTTCACCTTACAAGTCAGTGAGGCAGTCAAGGCAAATATTCTCCTAACATTACTATAAAAAGAGCAAAACCAAGGCTCTGAGCCGTTCAGCAACTGGCTCAAGGTCCTTCAAAAGTGGTGTCTGCCTCTGTGGAGCAAACCCAAGTGCTAAAATAACTCCAAATGTGAGTTGCTCAATTCTGATCACATCTGGAATGACAGCTTCGGGTCAAAATAAATTATGGACGAGTCCCAAGTCCTGCTAATGATTGTTACCCCTTGTGGCAATCATTTGCTTGTTAATTTCATGATTGCGATGTAGGGGTGGTGTCTAGCCTGTTCATCTGGAGATAGCCACTGAGTAGCCAATGATTCCTCGGTGTGGGCATGGCTTTCTCCTGATATGTCTGGGAAATCTCGCAATATTTCCCTTATGAAGATGAGAAGCTATCTCCCCAGGTGTTGGGAGTTAGTCTCAGAGACGATGAATCACAGACAAAACAAGATGGCAGCATCTGAGGAGCCAGAGGAGAAGCCACACGGCCTTGCCCTGATGGAGCCAGACCTCTGAAGCTGGAGAGGCCACGTGGGGACTCCTGCCAGCGATGAGTTACTTCTGCTACCGCTGAATACTGTTGATGGACCCTGAGCCCTGGAAGCACAGAGCCATGTGGAGACCCCTGCCAACGCCGGGACTCTGCACCCACTGATCTGTGATTTCTTGAGTCGGAAAGAGACTTTATAGACTGATATTGGGCATATGGGTTAATATCGGACTTATGACTTTGGACTGGACTGGATTGGGATGCTTTGTTAATGTCCTATTTCTTTTATATATAAACATTTTCCTTATATCCATATGTGTGTCTATAAATTTGTTCCTCTAGTCTACCTGGACTAACACACCCCTGGTCTGTCTCTTCAGCTCTCTGAATCCATCTTTTCTCCCATGAAGTAGGAAGTAGCCATCGTGAGTGCCTGGCCTGGCCTACAGAGTTCAAACGAGCTGCTCTAGGTCACGGTCTGGTCAGCTATGAGATCCCTGTTCTCACTATAAAGAGGACCACTGTTGGTGTTAGGGGTCATCAAGTGGCCCTGTGTCCAACAGCACACAACCCTACCTGGCCCTGCGTCATCCTCACAGCTGGGCTGTGTGTGTGCCCATTGTTGCAGCCACTGGCACAACTCATGTCACTGAGGGTCTTTTTCACTGACCTCTACTTTACCGGGCATGATGGCCACCTCTCAGGGCCGGTCTCTCCTGATGACATGTTCAAAGTACATAAGATAGAACACTACACAAAAAGACAGCACAGAATGAGGGCATGCAGTCAGTAGAAATTTTAGGGCCTCCCACATACTGTTCTGAGTGCTGAGCTGGGGGAGTGCAACAATAAATCAAACGAAAGGCTTACTCACGTGAAGCCGGGGAAGCCTGGCCCTCAGTGCAGGAGCGAACGTGGACAGTGGCAGCCTTCGGCATTTCCCAGGCACAGAGCAGGCTCGAGAAAGGAGCCCCTCGGTGAGACTCAGGTCTCAAATCAAAGCGCGAGATGGAGGCCAGCTCCCTGGCAGGGAAACAGCTGGTAGGACAGAGTCCTGTGACAGGGGGCTTGCATTTCCGTTGTGTTCTTTTCAAAGGAGGGCATAGGAGTGCTAGTGGCCTTGTGGTGAGGCGCTCTGCTGTTAACCACAGGCCAGTGCAGTTTGAACCCACCAGGTCTGGCTGGCGGCTGCCATAAAGATGACAGCCTGGCACTCCAAGTGGCAGCCCTGGTCCGTCTCGTCGGGTTGCTGGGAGCTCGAATCGATTCCGTGGCCGTGGGTGTGGTTCTAGGGAGCCCATGAGCAGCCCTGATGGGGCAGTGATCAAGCAGTCAGCTGTTAAGCAAAAGACTGGCACTTCAATCCCACCAGCCACTTTGTGGCTCAAGATGTGGCGGTGGGCTTCCCCAGAGATGAGAAAACCTACAGGGTGGAGGGAGGGGTGTCTGTCCTGTCCTATGGGTTAGAAGAAGTTGGAGGAGGTACCACAGCGTGACTACAAAGAGTAGGATGTGGCACACCCGGGTGTTGTAAGGTCACCCAGGAGTGCTTGGGAAGGAAACACCAAACCAGCCCCACTGCCATCTGGTACATTCTGATGCACAGCAACCCTCTGGGGCAAAGTGGAACAGCCCCTGTGGCGGATGGGTTCAAACTGCGACCTCACAATTAGCAGTCCCACAGGGAACTAACGCACCCTGCTCCTGCCGGCACCTCCAGCACGGAGCACCCCAGAGCCCCGTTCTCCTCTGACTGGCAGAAGCGTCAACATCACGGGACAGCAATGAACAGGGGTTTTCTTGATGAGGGCTTGGAACAAACTCATAAGTTCTGGTTTGAAGGGACAAGCGTTCCCACCACCCCCACCCCCCCACGGGATCTGAGTCCTGTGCACTCTAGTACACTGGTCAAGTGCTCGGGCTGTGGGCACCAACAGGCCTGGACTCAAACCCCTAGACGACGGTGTGCGAGTCTGATGACCACATACAAAGAACTTGATCTCCATGAACCTAGTTCTCTCTTGGTAAAATGGGTGGCTAACTGAACAAGTTCTCTCTCCTCTTCAATGAGTCTTACATTTTTAAATAGAAACTCCTCATAAATTCCAACCTCATCAACTGTACTTGCTTTGTCCTTGTCAAAGTCCGTTGCTGCTACAGGAGGAAGTGAGGGTAGCACAAACTGATCAGTCATGTTCTCGAGCAGCACACTCAGCTGAGTGGATGCGGACAGGCGGACACACGGGCTGGTATGTGCAAGGCTATCCACGACCACGTGGAAGTCTACCACGGTATGAATGCATGTGCATTTACCCCCTGTGATGGAGCATAAAAAAAGGCAGTTATGGCTGAGCCCCGGTGGCGACGTGGTTGTGCGCGGGACTGCGGCCCACTGGGACGGAGGTTCAGTTCCAGCAGTGGGGCTGGGCCTTCTACTCCCACCACCGGAGAGCAGTGATGCCCAAAAAAAAAAAAAAGGCAGTTACAAAAACTGTTCAGACATAACAAAATACTTTGAGGGAATTAGCTGCTGGGCTTAGTAGATCAAGATCATGGTCTTGGGGCCACCAAGCTCAAATGGCATAAACTAGTTCACAAAGACAATGGTCTATGTTCTACTGGGGTCTGAAAGGCTCGTGTGTGGCCAGCTGAGATGCAGCTATTGGTCTCTCCCACCTGAAGGAAATAAAAGGGATGAAAATCGAAAGGCACATGGAAGCCATGAGTCTAGTGGACTCACAGATCACATAAACATCAGTCTTCACAACCCTCAGGCCAGAAGAATCAGACACTGCCTGGCTACACCAACCAACTGCTCTGAAAACGATCACACTATAAAGGTTCTGGACAGTGGGAGAAAAATGTAGAACAAAACTCAAAATCGCAAGAAAGACCAAGTTTACTGGTTATAGAGACTGGTGGAACCCTGGAGAGCGTGGCCCTTAGTCACCTGCTGCTGTGGAACTTGACTCCCATGGCTCAGTGTTCATGCGCAAAACAGGCCAGGAGGACAATAATGCTAGGTAGGTAAACACACCTTAAAACCACACATCATTTGAGACCCCAAGGGCAGTTTTTGTGCAAAGACCAAGTTCAGAGGGTTAGGGGAAGAGGAGGAATGGCAATGGGAAGCAGAGGGAGCAGGCTCGATGTGTGACCTGACATTGGGAACTGTGGTCAATGACATGGGAGGGGACTGAACTATTGAATGGAAAACTGATCTGTTTTGTAAACCTTCACTTGACTCATAGCTTAAAAAAAGAAAGAAACAACCCCTTGTTTACAAAATAGAATTGACAATGCATACTGCAAAATAGTACTCAATTTTACAAATCACCCATTGGCAGAGGTGGTCAGAGCAACTGCCAACTCACTCCATCAGAAATGAAGACAAAGCATCTCTGATATTCGAAATATAAGGCAGCAAGGTTTAAAATGGAGAAAAATGTTGCATGCAGCCAAGACGACCACATCATCTAACTGGAACCCAACCCAACATTCCTGCGTCCATAGTAAGTGCAAATGGCTAAGGCACTTGGCCCTGCCCCCAACTGGAGCTGCTCCACCCAGGGGAGCTCAGAAGAGAGGCCTGGAGACAGACTTCAGTTAAAAAAAGCCGATGCGGTTCTCACTCGGCACAATCTACTTTGACAGACGTGAGGTCGCACGAGTTGGACTGCATTCGACCACAACTTTTTCGTTTCTTTTTGGTCACGTGTAGTGTTGACAGCCCCGGGAAAGCACACACAGGCTGTCTACCTCCCACCACCGTCCTCAGTGCAGGAATGCACACTTCTGAGCCCAGTTCGCCTTCACAGCACAAATGAACTCCAGGAGCACAAGCAGGTAAGCGCTGAACTACTAACTGAAAGGCTGACAGTTCAAGCCTACCCAGCAGCAACTCAGAAGAAGACCTGGCGATCGGCTTCAAGAAGGTCTCACCCAGGCTTAAAAACCTTGGAGGGGTTCCTGGACACACACAAACACACACACACACACACACACACACACGGAGCTGCCACCAGTCGTCTGGGCAGACAGCACTGCCCTCACCTGGAACAAGTCCCCCAGAAACACGTCATCAATGAGGGGCACTTTTTTTTTAACCAAGACACATTCTATAGAGTTATTTAAAAAATGCAAATCACTCTCTCGTAGGGGCTCCTGTGGGTTTCCGAGACTGTTAACTGTGTGTGTGGAAGCCTAGGCTTTCTAGAGAAACTGCTGCTGGTGGATTTGATCTGCACACCATGCAGATGACAGCCCAACAGTTACCACTACACTTACGAAACGCAGCTGTCGAATGTTCGGAAAGCAACGTGCCTTGCCACTGATCCTCAATTTTAGATGTCTTAAAATTAAAAACTGGGAATGCCTACCAATTAAAGCTACTTCTATTTTTAATGCCTGGTCCCGAATACCCAAACAGAATCACATTGAATATTTCTGCCCATAACCTCATGGAAATACAAATACAAGTGTTTCCTAAGACATCAAATACCAGACTATAAAAACCATCATGCTTATTTTTGAATTAAGTTCTTTAGGCATATAGCCAAACCGGTCAGTGAAAAAATCCAGGAACTATGTTTTGAGTCTTGCCCAAGTTTTCTTCTAAAGCATAATAAATATTACTTATGCTTCTGGATTAACCTGGTGAGAATAAATTTCAGGGGCAAATTTCTGGGCCTGCCTGGGCCCAGCATCTCTAAGTACCCCACAGCTGGCAGGTGCTCTCCATCACGTATGCTGAAGCCTGCCACCGTGACTCTCCTGATTTCACAGGGGCTCTCCTGAGAAACTCCTCTGGCCCACCTCCGCCCAGGCAGTCCTTCAGAATCTCATCATCACCCTCCTCCCCAAGGTCAAAGGACCAAGGTAACGTGTGAGAGGCCCTCAAGGCTGCTTTACACGATCAGCTACGGTGCTCCCCCCTCAGTATGAGTCAACAGTCAAGAAACGAAATCCTGGCACTCTCTCAGAAGCCAGCGTGGAGCCCTTTAATGGAAGAGAAGATTCTGCTCACTCGGCAATGTCAGCTCTCCTCCACTCACTGGAGAACAAAAGTTCTCGAAGTAAACTTGATATAAAAATGTCTAGACTCGCCAGCCTCTTTCTAAATTATGAATGGGAGGCAGGGAGGTGTGGGAATTACAAAGGAGGAGGGTGTGAACCTGACCTCAGGAACAGTCCAATACGGGAGGCCTGGTTTACCCGCCCGCCCCACACAAGGCAGCATTCCTACAGTCACCAATAGGTTGGTCATCCATTTGGCAGCGTGTTGACAAGTAATGGAATGCTCAGTCCTCCCTCCCAAGTCAACCATCACCATCCCGGGTAAAACCCCTCTCTAAAAGACTCTTCGGGGCCCTCGAAAAGCCTGGGGGCGCGTGTCCATCTTTCCGACATGCAGACCTGCAGCTGCGCGGTTTTCACCTTGCTTTCACAGCACACTCCACCCACTCGGTTTACCGGTCAAGCAGCAGGCACCGAATCAAAAGAATGAAGCCATCGCCCGAGTAGAAAGGTCACTTGACTTTCATGAAAGTGTTAGGGCACTTCGCAGACAATCAATGCCTCAGCATAAAGGATTGAAAAGGTCTCCCCAAACCCAATCGAACTCACTGCCATCGAGTCGACCTCAATGTAGTGACCCTACAGGAAACAGTAGCACTGTCCTTATGATAGCACTGTCCCAGACTCTGGAGTTTAGCACAGCAGTTCTCAACCTGTGGGTCTTGGGGGTCAAACAACCCTCCCACAGGGGTCTCCCAACGAAAGTAGCAACAAAATAATTCTACGGATGGAGATTACCACAACACGAGGAACTGCATTAAAGGGTCGCAGCACTAGGAAGGTTGAGAACCACTGGAACAGAAAGCCCCCCTTGCACCTCCTGGTGCTTCGAGCAGCTGACTTGGCAGTTAGCAGCCTAACATAACCATGACACCATCAAGGCCCTTGAAAAGTCCAGTACATATGTGGCTCGGAATCCTGAAATTGGGGGAGGGGGACAAGAATACTGTTCCTGGGCTTGAGGTAAGTCATTGTGCGTCGCATTTTGAACACTATTTGTTAGCACAAGAAAGAATTAGATCAAGCGTACTCTGTGCCATCCTATTGCTTTCAATTACTTCATTGTCTCTCGCTACACAATCCCCCTATTGTGAGACAGCTAAATTTGTCACATACTAACAACATTTTTAAGTGTCTTTAAAAAGATGTCTAAAAATATCCAAGTGACTTTGGGGCGCCAAATTGAATTGTTTCCATAGGTCTTTTTGAAAGTATAACTTTAAATGGCATGGATGTATCTTCCAGTCCATCCCTGAACAAAGAGGAGGAGGTGAGCCCCAGAAAGTCACAGTCCCCAGTCTTTGGGAGCTTGCTTCACAGCGGAGCTAATTGCATCGAGATCCGGAAATTCATAAGAGCGATCAAGTGCAGGGTGTAACTTTCCTTGGAGAAAAGAGAGTCAGAGAGTCATGGAGTCAGAGAATTCACAGCTTCTGCTGAGCAAGTGACTGGTAGCAAGCCTCTAAACCGCGACAGGAAAGTTCCTCCCCCCCCCCCAGGGGGGCGGGGGCGGGGAGGGGGGGTTTGTTCTAAGGCTGAGACTCAGAATGGGAGTAGAAAGCCTCTTCTGTCTCCAGGGGCTGCAGGCTGGAGATTTCACACTGCTGACCTCGTAATTAGCAGCCCGATGCGTACATGTCAGAATTAACTTGCAAGCAGCTTGGTGTTGAGTTTGGCTGAGGAAGTAGATGTTTAAGCTGCAATCTGAGGGAAAGCTATTCACATTTAAGTGAAAACAGGTCTCCCTACAGTCAGAGGGTTGGTCAAATCAGCCCCTCTTTTGCATCTTATCTTAAACCATCTCTTTCCAAACAAACAAACAAATCTCAGAAAGCAAACAATGCTATCAAGATGTTTGGAAGTTAATAAAGTGAAAGTTTTTTGTGGAATGGAGCAGGTGGGGTTTATTCGACTTTTTTTTTAATGTGATTTCACTTTATTTTGGCTGTTGAGAAGCTACTAAGCAAAGATCCACTGCCATAGAATGATTCCGACTCATATGGACCCTCTGACTAGTTAAGGACTTCCACGATGGTAACCCTTCAGGGAAACTGGCCACCTCGTCTCCCCATGGAGTAGCTAGGGAGTTTGAACTGCTGACCTTATGGTTGACAGCCCAACACTTATCTGACAGCACCATCAACACCAAAACACTCACTACCAGCGAATCCCCCTCAGCTCAACCTTTGAGGACAAAGCACAAGTGCCCATTTGGGTTTCAGAGTCTGGCAGCCTTTCCTGAAGCAAACGGTCTCAGCTTTCACCTGGAGAAACTGTGGATCCCCCTGTCTGCATTGCTCCCTCCATCCATGTACGCGCACGTGCAGACCAGCACCATTTCTATCTAATCTTTCAGGCTGCCGTGGCCAATCTGATCCCACGTAATTCTTGTAGGAGCACAATGCTGAAGACAGATCTCTTTTCCGAGCTAAGCTCATTAGTTGTTTGGTTTTAAGAAAGGATGGGGCTATACGTCTGGCTTAAAGTTTAAAGATGATCTCGAGGCTGTAGTTTCGGAGGTAGTTTCAGCCGCCTTCCACGGCTTCAGGAAGTGTGGAGTCTATGAAAACTCAAAATTCTGTTTTACATTTTTCCCGTTTTGATCAGGATTCTTCCATAGAATCCTTGATCAAAAGGCTGGGTAATGGTTCTGGTCCCAGGGCAGAGGAGGCCGTTGTTCATTCCACAGCCTCCTATCCCTGACTCTCCTTCATGCTCCCTTTCTCCAGTTGAATAGAGACCCAGGGTGCCTTACTCAACTTGGAATACCCTCCTCCCTCATTGCTTGGCCTAGTAGAGTTACTATAGTAATCAACTCAATGATGAGTGCCCCAATTTAATCAATGTTCATGCTGTCTTCAGTTAAGCAGAGTAAACGCACAAAACTACCCCTTCCCACACAAGAGACACCATTCCCAACTTCCTCAGGAAGGGTTTCTGAAAAGAAGTTTCTGCCTCCCTCCCAGACTCACTACTGCGTGACTAGTGGATGGGGTGAGCACCACAAAGCCTGAGCTGTTAGAGTCGATCCATGAGCCTGCTCATGAAAGCTGCTAGCTAGTTAGCTGGACTTGACCTTACTTACTAGGGTAAGTTTGGTGTCATCTTTTGCCTCGTTTCGTAGGAGAAGGTGGAGCTGCAGAGTCTAAATCTCCTTCCAGCTCTAGACACCAAGTGTGAGTGTCTGCAAAGGGGTGGCCTCCCTCCTCTCTGCTGGGACTCTAACCCTGGGATTTCCTCGCACTATCCATCCCCCGGCAGAGGTTGCAGCCCTTTAGAACGGCAGAAAGCTCGACTTGTTTTCTCTTCCTTAATACCTATTTGACATTCACTTTACATGGCTATTTAAGTTGAATTTATGCATCCAAATTAGGTCTTTTGAACAAGGCTTCAAACTGGTTCTTCTCAGTTTAGTCATGACCAACAAAGCAACGCCAGAACCCCAATTTGTAAAATGTGGGTGTACTGAAACGATAACCAGGATGGGGAAAATTACAGTTGACACCCTGGGAGAAACGTAAACTCCCTCTTAAAACAAGCAGTGTGTGTACTGCATAGCAACCAAATCTCCTGATTGGCAAAGGCAGAAACAACGATGCCCAGCTCAAAGATGGCAGCTACCCACAATATTCAGGGCGTGTTCCCTTCCACAGTTCTAGCAACAATCCAATCTCCCATTCCAGGGCTTCATCCCATGATTTTTCCCATTCTCCTTGGCATGTGGGCACTCCCATATTCCACAAATTCAGATCCATATCTGGGTTTGTTGTGTTGGCCATAGCTGAACCGATCCAAACCGGTTCAAAGTCTTGTTCTGAATGACCTGAAAGGTTGCTATAAAACTTTATGCTCCTCAAGAAAAACAAATGGGAAAGGGTGGGATCAATCAAACCCCAAACCGCCTACTTTGAAGAACAGATTTACATTTCCGAACACACACACATACCCTCGGTTTTCTCATGAAGGATACAATCTGTGATGCATTTCAAAATCAGAAACCAGAGACACAAAAACAATGACAGTCTTAACAGTAAACAAAGGTAAACCCAGGCAGTGAAAAACAAAGTTATAATGTCTATCAGAGATCGGAAATGTCCCTCAGCTGCTACAATGTATCGACATCATAGCTCCACATGAAAGCACATATGTACCCCAAAGGTGCAAATGCTCCATCTGATTATGCTGCGCAGGCAGTTAATTGATACATCGAGGATGTCTGGCCTAACATATATCTGGGGGTGCAATGAACTAGTACTGCCTGGGTACCTCCAGGCAAGAGCTTATTTTCATGAAGCCAGCCTGTGCCAAGAGATTCTGAGCTTTGGCATTAGAGTGAGTCAAAGTAACCCCTTTCAAAGAAAAGCCTCCACTAGAACTGTTAGTGTCAGTGAATTTCCTTCTTAAGCACTGTGCAGTTTTATACATGTTAACCTTATACTTTCCCAAGTATCAATGTCACGATGGCAGCATACTGTTTGACAGTTACTCTTTATGCTACTGTAACGATGCTTTGCACCTACTGAGTGTTTCAGGACTTTAAAGTTCATTACAGTCATTATATGATTAATTACAGTACATGCCCTGCAATATTTTCTTTTTGGAGCGGTTCAGGTAGAAGTCACATAACTTGTCCAAGGTCACCCAACAAGTAAATCTACGACAGAGTTGGGCCTAGGCCCAAAAACCTTCAGCTTCTAGGGACTAGGTGACTAACTACTTCAGACTTGCCTGGTTCCCCCAAAAGGGGGGGTGTGAGGGGTGGGGAAGGGCGCCAGGGATTCCACACTCACTAACTCCGAACAGCATATCCCTAAACACAGAACACAGAAGAACACTTATTGCCATGAAGCCCTGTTAAACTGAGACTTCCTCTGAACAACTAAGACAATCTGCTACATTCAGATCCCTGTGGTTTCCCTGGTTCTCTTACCCCCCCACACACAGTGCGCTGGACGCGGATATATGAAACCCCTCTAGGAGGTGTGCCATTTCTTTTCACGTGGAGCAAACATATGTCTGTTGATTTTTTTTTTTTAATCAACCCTTTATCATGCCCAGATTGGGAGGTGGGAGGTGGGTGGTGTGTGCGTGCGCGCGCTAACTTCTTCCCTCTCCCAAGAATCAAGTCAAGGACCACCACCTCGAAGTAAGCCAGGGTCTCTGAGAAGACGGTAACGTAGCCCATGGGAGCTCTAATAAGTTGTTGCTTTTACAGAGGTACTTGTAAAGGACGGTTACGTGCTGCACGGAGTGACTGCGAAGTCGCCGGCCAAGAAGAACAGTTCCTGTGAAGTGGCGCGTGAGGCGCAGCCCTCCCCGTCTGGGGCAGAGCCTGACTGGTTGGGCTGGATGCACCTGAGCACGCGCGCACACGGCCCCTGGGGGCAGCCGGCCTCGGCCACCACATCGTGTCCACCTCCCCACTGCGGGTCTCGTCCCCTCGCGTACTGTGAGGGGCGAGACGACCCTCGGGAGCAGCGTCCCTCGGCGGCGGAGACGGTGACAGCCTTCCTCCCCCAGGGGTTTG
The DNA here is from genome assembly GCA_004026705.1 of Nesogale talazaci. Lineage (NCBI taxonomy): Eukaryota > Metazoa > Chordata > Mammalia > Afrosoricida > Tenrecidae > Nesogale > Nesogale talazaci. Next base: position 11,191 of record PVJH01045764.1, read on the forward strand.
GGGACCGGAAGGGGGGGGACTCTCAGGAAGTGTCAGTGGGGCAGCAGGTGGAGTAGCCCTTGGTGCCCAGCTGGTCCCTCCGGACCTAGCCTCGGTCCTCCGCTTCCCAGCCCCGGTGGCGCCCGACAGGCTTTCCCAGGCCGCCCCGCTCCCCTGTTCCTAATCCCCGGGCGACTCCCAGGACAGACGAGACGGCCACCCCACCTCTTCCGGGGACTCGCAGGCCCGTTCCCCGGACGTGTCAGTCCAGCGGGCTGTGCCGGAGGGGAGGCAGCCCGCTCCGTCGGGCGCCCCGCGGCCACAGCCCGCAGCCCCCGGGCCCTCCGGGGCGCCGCCGCCCTCCTCCCTCCCGAAGCCCCCTTCCTCCGGAACAGCCCGGTGGAGTTGCCGGCCCACTCCGAAGTCAGCGCGACGGCCACCCCTCGCGGGCGCCCCGGCTCCCGCTGTCACCGCCCTGCTCCCCGCCTCTGCCCAGGCCGCGGGCGGGCCCCGGTGACGCCCGGGTCGGTACCTTGCGGACCCCCTTGTAGATATAGAAGTAGAGCTCCCGGCCCACATTGAAGCACAGGCGGTCGCCGTTGCCAGACTGGTCGTTGAGGTTTACGAAGGAGACGCGGACAGGGTTGGATCCCTGCGAGTTGAAGGGCACCCGGTTGGGCCGGCTGTACTCCGAATGCGGCAGCAGCTTGTACAGACCTTCCCGGGTGGTGAATTGGGTCTTAATCTCGTTCATCTCCTTCCCTCCTCCCTCCGTCGCCATCTTGGAAAGCAGCGTTCATCCTGCCCTAAGTGCCCGGATCACGCCCACCGCGCAGGCGCCGTCCTCGGCGCTCGCGCTCCCCCCGCCTCTTCCTCCCGGCCCCTCCCACCCGCGAGCCGGCCCCGCGGAGCCGCGCCGAAGGGAAGGGGCGGGCTTGTTTACGGCCCGACTGCGCAGGCGTGCTCACCTGGGGGGGCGCGGGCGCCGCCGCAGGCCCCGCCCCTGGCGCTGCGGCCCAGGTGAGGCCC
>PVJH01045765.1:0-12187 GCA_004026705.1 Nesogale talazaci
GTTGGCTTTAGAATGTTTAAAGAATTGAATGAGAAGCTTAAGCTACTGTGAAAAGACAGATACATCACACCAAAGAAAATGTATATTTGAAAATAAACACTGGAGGAGTACAAGAGAGAAAAGCAACAGAAGCTAAGTAGCATTATATACACAATCCTGCATTAACAGAGATATACAAGTAGATGCATGGAAAGACACAAAGGTTGAACAGATGTCTGAGGGAGTGTGGGAGTATATATTTGACAGAATAGTTGTGCATAGATATAAGTTCTACATGCTATTTTTGGTAACTATCGACTATAATTTTTACAGCTCATGACTGGCCAACTAAAGTATAACTATTATTAGTCTCTATCTGGAGGAAGGGTGAGTGATGAAAATTGAAGACATTTGGAAATTGTTAGTTCAGAGGACCAATGGAGCACTCAGGCAGGCAGTCTCCATGGCCTAGAGACCAAAAGAACTAGACGGTGCCTGGTATGTTAGTCCAGGTTGACTAAAGACACAAATACAGAGCCACTCATATGTGTATAAGGGAGAAGTTTATATCAAAGAGTAATTGTATATTAAGAAAACATCCAGTTCAGTCTAAATCAAGGCCATAAGTCCAATATTAGCCCATATGTCCAATACCAGTCTACAAATTCCTCTTTAGACTCATGTAACACATGCAATGCAGGAAGATCACAGGATAGTGGGTAGAAAGCCTTGGGGATCCAGTGGCAGTGGAAGCATCTACATGTTGTCACAAGGCTCTACGTGGCTCGTCTAGCTCTGCAAGTGTCTCAACAGCAGTAAAGGGAATTCTGAGACAGTGTGTCTGGCATCCAGTGAACTATTTATCTCTGCTGCCTCCAAATGAGGTCATCAAGCTGTAACCTGATTGACAGGCCAGACTCAAGTTGCTCAAGTTGACAGGAGATTTTGTAACCGCCAAACCCTACTACCACTTCCAACTACTGTGAAAGCAATTCCATTAGAAGGTTCTGGATATAATGGGAGAAAGATATGGAACAAAATTCGTGAAAAAGAAAAAGAACAACCATGGTGACTATGAGGTAAAGACTCATGGAGTGCTGGAAACTATGGCCCTTAGTTTGGAAATGAATTCATACTCATGGCCTACTTTCAGCCATAAAATAGACAGGTCTATAAGGAGATTGGCAATACTATAGAGGTACATTTGCCTTAGAATAATCAACCATTTGAAACCAAATGGAGAGCATTTCCTCAGGGACAGAGTTCAGAAAGTTTAGGAAAGAAATGAAAATAGGAACCAGGGGGGACTTGAGATATGACTTGGAGGGGATTGCAAACAATGAGATGAAACAAAATATGTATAAATTGGTGAAATGGAAAATTGCTCTTTCCTGTGAACTATTACCTAATTCAACATGTAAAGCAATCATTTTTAAGGTTACCATCTTGCAAACCTTCAAGGTAGTTAGACTCTGTCTTTTAGGGACCACTGTGAGTGGGAATTGACACAGCAGTGATAACATTTCATGTGACAGCGTGGAACCCTTACAAAGCAGACTACACACTAGCCCTGAAACAAAATTTTAACAGATACCTAAAAGTAAATGTTTTACATTGCCATAAAATTAGACATCAATTATACAAGTGTAACTCCCTAAAGCAATACTCACTCAGTAATGGAAAACACATCTTTATGACTCATAGTTTAAAGAAAAATTTATCATGGAAATTAGAAAGTACTTAGAATTGCATATAAATGAAAACATTACACTGTAACAGCTCCTAATAAAATGATTTATTTAAAAAAGAAAGAAAACATTACATATAGTGACTTTCATGGTAGTGGTAAAATAAAGTACTTAATAGAAAATTAGAAGTCTTAAATTCATATAATGATAAACAAAAAGAAAATAATTTAAGAAGTTTGTCACCTCAAAGAGATGAAAGAGAAACTACAGAATTAGCTCACAGGAATAAGAAGGGTCAAAATAATAAGGGTAAGTGTTGTGAAATTCATGAACTGGAGAACCAAGAAACACCAGACCCAACCAGATCAATAGTTCCTACCTATTTAGCAGAATTTGTTTATTTGCTTTTTCTGCTGAAGGTCAGAGAAGGAAAATCATGTTTTGTATCACCAAAGTCTTCCTTCAGGGTGGATTTACATTGATTTCTATTTGAATTCTGAGATTTCAATCATCCTGGACTAATTTTATTTTTGGATTCTTTCTTGAGCTTTCCACTATACAGATCGTATAAACTTAATTTTTACTTAACATTCCTGGTGGAGGCATGAAATTTTGATTTTTCATAGATGACTTTCTCTGCACCTCTTGGGTTTGACCCTAAATTACCTGGAGAGAAGCCAACCTTCTTACTGCTGAGGACCGGATCCTTGACACATTCCCACAGTGGTGCATTCCCTGACAGTGGAGGAATTCAGGGAGAGCCAGCGTGAGCACCACGGGAGGTGATAAAAGGATTGTGAAGAGTTGGGCAAGACCTTTGTTGCCCAAGGCTAACCTTTCATGATCATCTCAGTTGTCTTATGTTCATTACAGTTTCCAAAGGTTGTCCACGTCCAGTATCTCCCTTGTTAATGAGATGCCAATGACTCGGTGGTCTCTAATCTCCCCACCAGAGAACTTCCAGCCTTCTTAAATTCCTGTCAGACAGCTAGAGAATAATTTACCGAGGCAGGGGAGACGTGTCTAAGCTTTTCTTTCTAATGCTTGAGACAGGCTCCATCTTTTCACATCCCCTGGTAGCTGTCACATGTAGACAGTGCCTGTGGTCTCCCACTAGCTTGAAGGCTGGACTGGCTTGGTGCCTGGTGGGAAGGAGTGTCAGCAGCAGCCACAAACACCTGGATGATTAATTAGGGTTCCTTGGTTTCCGTTACAGCTGGAGTCTAGAAACTGTCGGCGTGTTAGCTGAAGCTTTATCTCCTGCTGAGAAGAAAAGTTGGAAATTCATTCTGATAGAAAGAAAAGTGAAACTTGCAGGTGGAAATATAAGCTGCTTCATAAACCCAGTGAGGGGAATGTTGAGTTCTCACACCCTAACACTTTCCAAAGAAGATCTTGGGAAATGAAGAGACAGCAATGCATCAGCACACACAGATGATGTACGCCCCCCATACCGGTACATCATAAATAGAATATACAAATCTTTGAAGAAATGCCAGTTACTATGACTATCGATCTTCTTTAATATGAGCAGTTGTAGCAGATGGTATTTCCCCAAAATGACCCCAGCAGTAACTCCTCTCCCACAGGCTCTTTCTGCAAGAGGAGGTAGAGTTTGTTTCTGCAGCATCTTGAATCTGAGCAGGCCCAGTGGTCATTTTAACCTGTAGAATGCTTTGGAAGTGATTCTGTCCTCATTCACATTGCTTTTCTGCTTTCTATCTTGTAGAAAGTTTGGACACTCCCCCCTCAGAACTCTGCTCCCATGCTGTGAGAAGCCCACACCACACGAAGGAGTGTTATGTTGTTGCTTTGGTGCAATCCCGGCTGAGCATGTAGCTGATAGGCAGCTTCAATGGCCAGTCATCTGGGTGAACCACCCCACACAGTCTCCAATGGATCCTTCCTAGGTCTGTAGCCCCCGCCAACATTTGACTGACACTTCCTAGAAAGACCTTAGGTGAAAATGCTCAGCTGAACCCAGTCAGCCCCAAGACCGGTGAATGAGATTAAACTACTGAGTTCAATCGATGCGGCTGAAGTTGTTTCCATTGAATCATGGGAACCATGACCAAGTCATTTGTAGAAACATGATTTGTTGTCTGAGTCTTCTTACCTAGTGACAGGTAACCCAGTGGCTGCCACAGTGGGTTCAAACAGAAAAATAATGTTGAGTCTGAAACAGGACCGACAGTGTTTCATTGTCTGCTACAAAGGGTTTCTATGCGTTAGAACCAACTAGAGGGTTGATAACAACAAATCCACCAAAGTGCTCAACCACAAATCACATTGATTCCTTTCTTTTTCACCACTCTTCCACTCAGTCAATACGTCCTGTTGATCATATGCTCACAAATATCCCAAGTCCTTTTACTTTACTCCCTCCACTCTTCCTATGCACTGCTCTTACCCAGCTCTGGCTATAATCTCCTGTATAAATGCAAAGAAAAGGTAACCATGTGATACACATCCATCAATAAAATGTAAGCAAAAGCGATGCAAGCATTCATATGCCACAGGCTCTTTCTCCCTTGGTCGTGGTTCACTCACACTCACACACTGCCATGGAGTCGACTCTGACGCAAAGCTACCCTAGAATGCAAGGTAGAACTGCCCCTGTGAGTTTCTGAGACTGTAATTCCTTATGCGAATAGAAAGCCTCATTTTTCTCCTCAAGAGTAAGCTGATGGTTTTGAACTGCTGAGCTTGAGCTTAACCGTCTAACACATAATCACTAAGCCATCAAGCCTCCTGATCATGATGCAGGCACTCATTAAAATAGAGGCTTCCTATGCTAGGTCTCAGAGACTATGGTTAAAAGAGACCTCTGATGGCCTGTGTTGGACATACTGCATGGGCAAGACTTTGGCCAGCTAGTCTGCTGGATGCAGTGGTGGTTAGTACTGCAACCTGTTGTGGCTCCTGCAACGTGGACCCTAGGACTGATGGGGTCATGTGGGCTATGAGAGATTATATCATACAGGGGGTTCAGGCATACATAATGTTTAAAATATTGTTTTGGTATAAGCACCCCTGAATGATGGGATCTGTGGAGCTGGAACAGAGTTTTGGGGTAAACGCTTTCTGGATTCTCATCTAAGGGCTTTAGGGGAAAAGCCTTCATGGACAGGGTGATAGGAAGGCATTCAGAAGACTTGAAACAGCAGTTAAATGCTAACAGGTATAGCAGCATTATGGAACCTTTGCCATTTTAGTGTGGATATATTACTAGTAGGAGATTGATCATTAACTCCAATTAAGAGATTGACTTATGGTTTCAATTCTGGTTTTGATTCTTACTAGTATTTGGCTTAACTTTCTTATCTATGAGTAATATCAATATGAGCTATTTTGGATGGAGTCATAGACTAATTCAATAATTTTGAACCAGTATAGAATGTTGACAGTTTGTGAGTGCTATGTGTATTTTTTAATAATAGTGGTTATCAAGAGATGTAGTTACCAGTATCCCCTAAGATGTCTTTGTCCTCTATGATCTTAAGTAAGCTGTCACTGTTTCACTTTTCCTTGGACCTGACTACACCCCTTCTTTGGTTCTCTACCCATCTAAGCCATCTCTAAACCAGGTACATCTCTGATCTGTATACAAAGAGTCTGACCATTCTGGATTTGACACATTTTGTGAAGCACATTCCCATTGACCTTATTATATGCATGTGTATATACTGGAGGAAGGCTTATTAACCTGGGGTGTGGAGGACACGACCCTGCTTGCTGGAAGTGAGGAGGCCTGGAAGCACTTGATGGTGAAGATCAAGGATCTGACAAATAGCTTTCTGCTCCTCAAACTGATTAGTGGTTTCTAGAGTGCTCCTTCTCTTAGGGCATCATGCTCTGAGGGTCTTGTCCTAGGGACTCTCTTTAACATCTAAGATTCATATCCCTGCTAATGGTTTCTCCTTACTCTGGTATTTCTTCTCTGTCCATACCTACCTCTAGCTCAGGAAACCGGATGCAGAAAGAAAAGGATGCAGTTAGAGCTGAAAATGAGGGCAGGGGACAGAAGCAGGTAGTGTCTGTATTCACTGCCAGGATCTCGTGTCTTTATTTTTCTTGGATCCACAATCAACACCAAGGAAGTCAAAAAACTGAACTCACTGCCCTCAGGTCCATGCTGACTCATGGAGAGCCCCTGTGGGATCCCGAGATGGTCATTGTTCGCAGGATTAGAGAGCCCAGCCTTTCTTCAGAGGAGCTGCTGACCATTTGGCTCACAGCTCAGCCCTTAACCGTGAAGCCCTGCTCCACACGACTGATCTGTCAACGTAGAATCTAAGTCACGCGTGGAGGTTCTTAGTCTAGGCTTGTAGCGGAGAGGCACCGTCCAGTCAGTTCCGACTCATAGGGACCCCTGTGTCCAACAGGACAGCATGCTGCCCAGTCCTGTGCCAACTTCACACTTGTCATGATGTTTGAATGCGTCTCTCTAGTCATTGTCTCAAAAATCACACCCAAGAATGGTATCTTTTCTCAGGCCATGGTCTCTCTCTAGAACTCACATCAGCTACCTGAGACAAAATCTCATCTCCCTTCCTTGGAAGGACCCTTCTGGTTGCATTTCTTTCAAGACAGAGTTGTTGGTCATTCTGGTAGTCTATCGTACTTCTAATATCCTTGCCAACACCATGATTCTAATGCACCAACTAACCCATGGTCTTCCTTATTCAGTGTCCTACTTTCACGTGCATATGATGCCATGGAAGCTACCATGGCTTGAGTCAGAGGCACCTTAGTCCTCAAAGTGATATCTTTGTCACATGAAACCCCATGACCCAGTGGTTCTCAACCTTCCTAATGCTGCGACCCTTTCATATGGTTCCTCATGTGTTGACCCCTATGGTAGGTAGGGTTATTGTGCCGACACGGCCAATGGACACATGTGGGATAAAGTGGAGGGTGGATAGATAAAGTTGAGAACCACGGCTCTAGAACCTGCTCAGAATGTCTCCTGCATTGGTGTGTGCTCCAGATGTCTGAGGTTGCCTCAAGAAGCAAGCCCCCTGGTTATGGTAACAGCCTGATGAGAAAATCATAGAACTTCCTTGCAAGATGTGGAGTCACATTACAGAAATCAACACAAGATACTCCATGTTTAAGAAGAAATATAAAAGTGACATGTAGGCCTGACCCAAAATTGGTCAGAAGTCAGAACCAACAGATGGTCAGAAGAGCCACTCCCCAAAGTGTGGGGAAGCCTCATAAGGCTTGGTGGAATGCCACAAATGATATCAAAGGACAGTCAAAATGATTATTTAAACCTGTAGAGAAAGTGATTTTTTTTTAGAGAGCTAGACTCAAGGAGACATCAACTCCTGCTCTCTCCAGCTCTACCTGGTGAGTACACTGAGGAAGGCCATGCTTACTGGGACTCTGATGCTAGACTAATATGTGTGAAGATACTGTTACCAGACCCTTGTGATGATTCTTATTCTTATCCTTTGGGATTTAGTTAATGTTAAGATTATTCGATTGTTTGATGTGTGTTTGCAGTGAATAAACTGAGCATTCAAAAATGTCTAAGAGCCTTAAGTAATTATTAATCACACCGCTCATGACAAAGCCCTCAGGAAAAAAAATGAGGATTCGAATGAGCTGTCAGAACTCAGGATCCTGTGCACACTCTACCACCAAAGCTTTGCAGAGGTTTCTAAGGCCTGCGACACCCCCGGCCTGGCTGATGAATGGGCACAGGCACACTCCATGAGACTGCAGCACAAGCTCCCGGGGAAGGTGCGTGATATTAGGTGCACTGTCACTTTCTCATTTCTCTCCATCGCTTTGAGGCACGCTTGCCAAATTCTAAAAGACTGATGAGTCCATAAGTCAAGCACCTTGCCAAGTGGTGGCCATTGCTCTCCCGTTTTTCATCCTGCCTTGCAAGGAGGCTCCATTTATCTGAGGCTTCTCTGCTGCCCAGTTTTCTTCCCTTTGCTCCTGTTCCGCATTCCTGTCCATTAGACTCGCGTCAAGTCATCATTTAGGGAAGCACTCCATCATCCTCCTCCTGCCAAGAGCTTCTACGGAAAGGAAGCAGAAGTGTCAAGGCCTGCAGGAAGATGGGATTTGTCTTTGCTTAGCAACAGCTCATCCGCCAGCAGCCCCTCAGCCCCAAGGTAGTCTGATCTTCGTCATTTGTTTTGGTTGTTGTTCTTGTTGTTGCTCCCTTTGTCCCAGCAGATGAGCATGACGGAGTTCATCTTGGCCTTCAGTGATGTCCCTTGACTTGTCAATTGTGGGACACATTGCATGTCAGTGGGAACTCTCTGCATTGAGGCTCTCACAATTCTTGGAACAGAGGCCACTGCTGGGTATAGAAAAAAGCCCATGCTCTTTCTAAGCCATTAAACCACTACTGCCACGTTGGCAAAGTAGCCCGGATCTTCAGGCTTGCAGCTGCAACAATCTGTTTTGTGGGCTGAGAGGAGCACCTGTAAAGCACTGGCCAGAACCTGTTCCATTGTGTTCAAGTGAGTTTTAGGCCAAGGCAGATGGGTGAGGGGCATGAAGCCTGGTCTTGGGAATCAGCTGGATCTAGGTTTGCAAGCTGATCCTTCCATTTCCCAGCTGTGTGTGTGTTGTGGGGGGGGGGGGTGTCTTCACATGGTTGAGCTTCCATTTCTGAATCTGAAAAATGGGAACAAGATCCCAATTCTGGCAAGCTATTGTCATGGATAACGAGAATGCATTTAAACTGTGTGGCACAAGACAGGTGCATGATGAATGGGTTCTAGTAGGGAGGATAGTACCGTAGCAGTAGTCATTAGACTTGAACTAGCAGCACAGCTATCACAATGGCTCTACTATAAATATTAATAGTAGTTGTTGAAGATCTGACCCTGAGTGCTGAACTGAAGCATCTTAGAACCACAGATGATTGTCCCTCTCTTCTTCTTTGACATTGGTAAAATATGCTCATGTTCAACCTTGGGGATCAAAATTGGGACCTGCATCTGCTCTAAGACAGAACTGGGTCTTAGGCAACTTGGGTCCAGCAGCCAACTGCACCATGGAGACATGGTCTTGAGGCAGCCAATGAGAAAGCATGCAAGCCCAGCGAGGAACTGCGCAGAGGGAGGTGACAAGCAGCCTTGAATGGCTTTCAGAATATAAGGTACTCTATGGGGATCCCCCCCCAAAGGCCCCTGGGGGTGTACTGGCCTTCCAGAAGGCTGGGTGCTAATGTTATTTGGTTATGTGCCCTGAAATTGTGTCAGAGAACAGAGTTTCTGTTGATCAAGCAGCACCTAGGATGTGCCTGGTACATTGCTGTTGCTCAGTAAATGGTCCTCCTCTTTCCCTTGTTCTTGACATTTTGTGAAGCAAGGCCTTCTTGGAAAACAAGAGCAAAAATAAAACGGGTCAACTCATTTCTTTCAAGTCAATTTTAACTCATGGCAAAGCCATGTGTTACAGAGTAGAACCCTCTTGGTTTTTTCAGTTGTCATCTTTAAAGAATACCACCAAGCCTTTCTCCCACAGTGCTGTCTGTGGGGGGGTTGCAATGGCTAGATAGTCAGAATAGGGATTAAGAGCATGTGTGTGTGTGGGGGGGGGGGTTGTCGCTTCAATGCCTGCATAGGGTCACAACAAAAGGGTTGGAAAGAAATCACACACACTGATTTCTTGTTGAACCATAAGATGCACCAAGTCGGGGGAAACGAGGGTGCAATATTACATTTCAAAGGTGTGGTAACCCAGAACATTTACTTATGCCCAGTTACTGCCCACAGCTGTTTGCACGCTGGGGATTGCTGTGTGTTTGGGGGAAGTCCCGCCTCCTGGAGTCTCAATGTCAGTCAGGTCACATGATCAGCACAGTACATGCCTCCCTCGTTTGTTGATGAAAGTGATGATGGTTCTTAACATCACTGTTGAGTTTATGCTGTTAAATATTACCATATTTTGCTTTACTTTAATAAATAGTATACTGGTACTATTTGGTCTAGACTATTTTTTTCTTGTTTTCCTGCTCTAAAAACTGCTTCTTATGATCAGGCGTGTCTGGTCTGAAAAATATGGTTATTAGCTACCGATGGAAAGATCCAAACTGAGCATGTGCAGATTAGGAACACCTATGCGCAGGTGAGACCATACCTAGCCTGAAACTAAGTCCATGACATCACGCAGTTGTACCTAATCTCAGCCAATACCCTCACCCACACTTCCCAGACCGTGGGCATAAAAGCAGTCTGTGGGCAGGCTGCCCCTCTCTCAGGGAGCTTGACAGGTGGGTAGGAATCTTTCCCTCGTGCAGGTGCACACGTGCCTTTTGGGTCCTGGGGTCCGAGCACTCACTGAGGCTTCTCTCTTGGTCCCTGGGATTTCCTGGTTCCTCAGTGTGATTTTATGCTCCTGTTTCCACCTGTTTTTTTGTTTTTGTTTGGCATTCAGTCATGACTGCAACCTTGTGCACTTTCCTGAAAGAGTGTGTGCTTTTTGAGATGGTAATACCTGAAAACTGCTCTTTTCCTCAGCCAAGACAATTGGATTACAAACCTGCTTCTACTGTGTGAACTCTTTCAGCACTGAGAAGCAAGACTGAAGTCTCCCAATCCCCAAACCTAACACTACCATCGACCTTTAGGTTAGGCACTGAGTGCAAGACATTTGCACCATTCCAAGACCTTAAGGCCCCCTGGGACACCTCAGATTAGGATCAAAAGGGTAGGGTCTGGCTTCTGGTCTGTTCCCCATCCCAGAGCAGCCTGGATGGCTTTTCTAAGTGTGTCACCATCTGCTGTACTCCAGGCTGGTGTCTGTCATGTCCACAGCTGCACCACCCAGAGACATCTACTTCTGACAAGCACACGGATATGGGGAAGCAGGGTCTTCTGCTGGCATGCTGAGCAGAAGCTTTCTCATCGAGCCATGTGACAGTTCTGATAGCTGATGCTGCTGTGGGACCTTCACCAGAAAATGGGAAGTCTGGGATGACCTGGGTTTCCAGCTGCTCACCCACCCAGTAGGGTTTGCGCTCATGTGGGCATTGCTCCCATGCAGAAAAAGGAAGACAGTTTTCTTTCCCTTCCTGTCCCAGACAAACGCCTCTGACTCATTGTTGGGTTTCATCCCCTTCAGCTGTCAGAGCTAGCTCTGTCTCCTTTGATGAGGGCTGACAGCTGTGAGCTGGTGAGCCACCAGTGCTGGGCCTTACACACACCAGCTCATCTCCTGTTCCTGTTACTATTAAGGGTCACCTCCAAGAAGAACATGAAAAGGCTTGCAGGTTGGGGTCTGATGCATATTCTGTAGATAGCCAGGAACTTGCTGGATCTCAGTTCAGCTCATAATGGACCCCTGGACCCAGGGTGAAGCTTCATGAAGTGTGAAATCTGCACAACAGATAACACTCAGCCTGTTCTTTTTAGTGGTATGGGGACTGGACGTTTCACTGAAGAGATACAAGGCAGGCATCAAAAGTTTGGGGAGCAATTCCAGTCTCTTTTAAGTACCTTTTTTTCCCTTATGAGCTTTTGGAAGCCCCCTTGTACTTGTCTTATCTTAGAAAATAAAGCCTCCCCTTCAAATAGATTTTGTTTGTTTTGATGTAGCAAACATGGTGGTGAGGTTTTATGTCAACTTGAACCTTGTGAAAGTGTAGGGCTGGGATTCAACCTGTCAATCAGGTCACAGCCTGATGATGTCTCCTTGGGAATGTGGAATGTGTCCTTTTTATGAGAGAGACTGTGTAAGACAGGGTTCTCTAGAGAAACAAAACTAGGACACTAGTAATTTTATATAGCTTGATAGATATCTAATGTAAGAGATAAACAGTTAACTAATCTATAAACAGTACAAATGGCTCAGTGCAACTCCCTTGTGTGAGACAGCTAGTAGACTGGCAGTCCTTGGAGTCTTGGAGGCCGCCGAGTAGTCCTCTGTAGAGCAATTCAGGCTATCCGGCCACAGGCAGCAAATAGCAAGGCAGGTCATCAACAGTTAGCCCAATGACAGAGTACAACAGTCCCCAGCTTAAGAGATGTATATTCCAGGAGCATGGCAAAGCAAGGCTTGAAGGAACCTCAACTCACAGCAACACAGTCCACAGATTAGGTGCCTCACAGGTAGTGTATCTTGCAAATTGAGGCACAGGACAAACAAGGCAGCCAGCTGGTCCTAAGATCCAAGAGCAAGAGACAAAGGTCAGGATCACAGAGCCATTTATATTTCTGCCCTACAATTGATCTCACATATGTTCATTGGCCATGTTGTCATAGCAAACCTACCTATCACAGAGACATTAGAAACCTTTCCCCTTCTCTCTGTTACTTCACCTTACTCCTTGCTGGGATTCTGTGTCTGCCTCCAGGGGCAGTCCCACATTGGCTACCAAGCCAGAGAGCTGTCGGCACCTACCATGTTCCCACCAACCTTGGAGCCAACCTTGCTTCTGCACCCACAGTCTATGATCACCTAGCTTCCCGCGCCACCTTTCTGAGTCATTGGTCTGCATCTATGTGACCCTGCAGAGGGCCCAGCTAGTCTCGGAGTGATGGACT
>PVJH01045766.1:0-12223 GCA_004026705.1 Nesogale talazaci
CCACCCCCCAAAAGACCTTTCGGAGTCACATAGGCCACCGTGATCAGAGCACAGGTTTTAGAGCCTCCCCCGGCCTCAGCCCCAGCCTTGGTGGATTCCTGACTCTCACCTGTCCTGCACAACACCCTCCTTTGGCACCCCCATTGCTCTGGAACCTATAGCCCTCGCACCTCGGCAGCCCCTGGGTTCCATCCAGGCCCGATGGCATAAGCAAGTAGGATGGGGCGACTCAGGTGCCCACCGACAACTCCACGCCCATGCCCCCCTGGGTCCTGTCCCGCAGGTCCATCTCAGGAGACGTGAGCCCGCACCCCCTGCCGGAGTGGCCCACCTCCCTCTCCTACAACTGCCCCTTTCTCGTCTCTCATCAAAGCAGTGCAGCCTGCTGGCCTTCCGCCCACCCCTTGGACAAGCCATTTCCCTGTCCTTTCTGCTTGGGAAATGGGACGTCCTAGTGGGTGCTCCCAAGCCAGCAGCCCCACCCCGTTGGCATGGACGCCCCCTCACTGGCCCGTGCCTCCCGCAGGGGCCGCTACCTGGTGGCTCTGGGCCATGCGTACCACCCCGAGGAGTTTGTGTGCAGCCAGTGCGGCAAGGTCCTGGAGGAGGGCGGCTTCTTCGAGGAGAAGGGCGCCATCTTCTGCCCGCCCTGCTACGACGTGCGCTACGCGCCCAACTGTGCCAAGTGCAAGAAGAAGATCACGGGCGTGAGTGGGGTGACGGGGCGGGGTGGGGGGTGGCCAGGGCCGGGAGTCCTCCGGGCGGCGCCGTGCGGCTCCGGGGCCAGGGGCTCCCCCAATCGCTCTGGTGCTTTCAACAGCCCAATGATGGACTGCTGCCTCTGCCTTACTGTAGACGAGCAGATGTTGGCTAGCGCCCTCGAACATGACCGAAGCCCAGGTGATGGCTCGAGCCACTGTCAGCCCCCCGGCTCGAGGAGTCCTTCCGCCCTGGGACACCAGGGGTCGCTGTGAGTGGGTGTCTGCTTAGTGGCAGCCGACAGCCACAGCAGAACCCAGGGACGGAGGTGATGGGGACTCCTCCTGCCTCAGCCCTCTGGCTTTGTCTGAGCTGCCTGCATTCATGTCCCCGAGGAGCCTGCAGAAGGCGTGCCCCGGGCACCTTAGGGGCGACAGCTCCGCCAGTCGCACCGCGCCGACGTGAGCACCCTCCGCGCTCAGGCTCATTGGCCTGCCTGGGGTCACGTGTCCATCTTGAACCTAGCCCCGGTGACGCTGATTGGCCAGGCCAGCCAGGGTTCCGGTGACCACGAAGCGGCCTGCCTCCATTCCACCAGAAGCACAGACAGCGTGAGGCTCGCATTAAATGTCCCTGTGCCGCAGAGGCGGGGCCAGCTCATAGCCACACCTGCAGGACAGAGAACGGCCCCCCCCGCGGCTTTCCAAACCGGTGACTCCTCTTAGAAGGTTAAAAAGTCTGCTCCTTCTCCCGGTGGCTTTGAACTTCTGCCCTGGTGGTTAACAGCCCAACATGGAAGCATTAGGCCGTTAGGGCTTAGACATCAGTAGATCCCCCACATCAAACCAGAATGACATTACTCTAGGAAGACGAGGTCTGGGCAGGCCAAAGCAAGAGACGGTAACTGTGTCTTTAGAGAATGTGTAACAGAAGTCCCCCCACAGGTACTCGAGACAGATGACTTGTGTATTTTAATCAGAAGGGGTCTGGGACTGGCTTCCCGGGCCTAGCCTTTTCACACCGCTGCTCTGGAATCCCGGTCACAGGGGCCTTTGTCCCCAGGGTGCTGGTGTCAGTCATGGCAGCTCAGGGCACAGCCTTGCTCGGGGCAGGGCGTAAAGGGAAGGCGCAAGTGGCATTCTCTGAGCAGGCGCTTAGTTTGAGACTTGACGAGGAAGGTCTGGAGCGTCTGTCAGGACATCATTGTCTGGAACTGCATGGGGGGGGGGGGGGGGCGGGGGGAGACCACGCTAGGCTGCAAGGGAAGCTGGGAGATGCAGGGTTTTTAGCGTAAAGGTGGGAAGCACTGTTGGTCCCACGCCCATGGCTGGGGCCTCTGCGGACACCTGCTGAACATCGCAGGCAGGCCCCCCCCACGCGCAGGGGGATGGCTGCATCTCCCGCGTGAGAACCAGGCCGCTCCGGGTGGTGACTGGATACGCTGTTGGGCCTGGCCATGGAGTGGCCGAGCGAGAAATGCAGCCGCACGCGCTCCTGTTTCAGAATCTCTCCTTCCCACTGGTGCTGAACACAAAGCACAGCCTCCTCCTCGGGTTTCCTGCGGGGAAGTGGGCTGGGAAGTGAGGTTAGTCAGCGCATTTCAAAAGCTACAGGAGCAGAATGGGGCTCTCTCTGTGCCCAGGAGTTCATATGGGGAGACAGGGGCTTTCCCTGGGGGGAGCAGCAGCAGATCAGGCGAGTCGGAAGGCAGCACTGCCTAGGCCCCAGAGGGTGATAATCCACTAGTTAGGGACACCTTGCCTCCAGGTAGGACAAAACTCACAAAGAACTTGGAGCTGGGCTGCTAAAGGAAAGGGGGGGTGGGGGGTTGTGTCCTTCAAGCTCACCCAGAGGTGCTCAGAAGAAAGACCTGGTGGCATATGCCTGCAGGGTCCCCGCCATGGTGGTGGGGGGTGATTTCTCACAGCCA
This sequence comes from Nesogale talazaci, assembly GCA_004026705.1. Lineage (NCBI taxonomy): Eukaryota > Metazoa > Chordata > Mammalia > Afrosoricida > Tenrecidae > Nesogale > Nesogale talazaci. The sequence goes on from PVJH01045766.1 coordinate 2,630, forward strand.
AGGGAAGTTGGGGTCTAGCGTGGTGCGTGTTCTCTGCCGCTTGGGAACCTCAGCCAGGACGGCCACCTTGCCGCCAGCCGGAAGGAAAGGGATGGAAGGCCGCCGAGGTGCTCCTCGCCCCTGGTTCTGGCCCCGAGGCCGCCCTGTGCTGCAGAATATGGGCGTTCTGTGGGTGTCAGAAGGGCCCCATGGTGACGACCCCGGGTTGGTCCGGGCAGTGACAGCTGTTTCTGAGCCCTTAACTGTGTGTGGGCATCCGGTTTCACCGTCAGGCTGTGAAGTCAGTTTGGTTATCGTGCCCATCTCCACGATGAGGCAACGTGCCCATGCACTCGGGCATTCCCCTGCCCGCCTGGGCCACACCCCGTTGCACTGTTCTGGAGGAATGGGCTCCATGCCAGGAGCTGGGTGCCGAGGTTGCCCCCTGCTGTTCACTGGCGTGCCCTACCTGCATTAGGCCAGCCCCTGAGCCACCTATCCCTGGTCCCCAGAGGGTAGGGTCATTGCCTTACCAGGAGGCAGTGCATGCTGTGGAGGGTGGCCCCGCTCTTGTTCCTGGCCCAGAGTTTCCACCCAGGCCCAGGGGCCTCAACCTTCCCTCTTGCATGGCCTCCAGAGCCTGACAGACCGCTCTGTGGGCCACCTCTGGGAATCTCCCCAGACACAGCTCCTGAGCCTGGCCAGCCAGACTTGTTCCCTGCACTTGGAGGTGTGTGTGTGTGTAGTGTCTGGGGGTCATCTGCACTCTGTGCTCTCCTGGTGCCCACCACACGGCCTGTCCCTGTAGAACACTCTCACATCCAGTTGACTATTCTTCTGGTCACACTTGCTGAGGAAAATCCCCGCAGATACCCGCCCTCCCACCCAGCCTGCTTCCCACGACTTGTGTGCCATGTCCTCTGCCCTCCATCTCATGCCCAAGGGCGTGCCACGAGGGCCAGGTCTGTCTGCTTTGTCCGTGGCTCCGGCACTGGGGCCTGTAGGGTGTCGGCCCTCGGAAGAAATTGGATGAGAGCCGCAGAAGGAAGGGACTTGGAGAAGGCTGAGGGGAGAGTGTCTCAGGCCAGGGGGCCACCGTGGCGGGTGGCGGGGGGGGGGGGGGGGGGGGGGGGGGGGGGGGGGGGGGGGGGGGGGAGGCAGGGAGAATGTAGATGAGCGGACCTGGAGGCTGAGAAGGCCAAATGTGCCTCGCCCCGCGCTTCCTCTGGGGAGCGGGGAGGGCCAGAGACATGGCTGGAGGCTGCTGGGACGGGGACCTAGGCAGTGGGATGGGAACGCAGGCTGATTACAGACTATTCGAGAACTCCTGGGGCCTAGTGGTTACACATGGAACTGCTCAGCGCAAGGTCAGCGGTTTGAAACCAGGAGCCGCTCCTAGGGAGAAAGACAGCCTTCTCGTGAAAGGACACAGTCTGGGAAATTCACCAGAAGAGTCTACCCTGCCCCGTGGGGCTGCTATGAGTCGGCCTCGAGTCCGTGGTGGCAGTGAGTGGTTGGCTTCTTGAGGAAGGAGACGAGACTTTGTACGCCCACAAAGAGGGGCCGTCTCAAACCCACAGGGGCCACTTCCCTGCCCCATAGGGTCCCGTGGGGTCGCGATCGACGCCGCCGTGGCAGTGGGTTTGGAGGTGGCGGCAGACATTGCTGACTGATCCCCAGGTACCGAGGGCCGCCTCCCAGCCCATCCTCACGGGGACCCACTCCCACTGGAGTCCTCTGCCACGTCTTCCTTCCCGACTCTTGTCTCTTGAGAGAGGCAACCCAGCCAGGCTTGCAGGGAGAGCTAACTCCGGAGCCTGGCTCAAAACCCGCGTCTGCCCGTTGACGGTCTGCGTGACCCGGGCACGTTGCGCTCTGGGATTGGCACCCGACGGGAGGTGTCGGTCACGCCGACGTGGGGGGCGCTGCTGTAGAGGGTCCAGAAGTCTGGGCGGGCTGCTACCAGAAACGCCCAGCTTGCCTCCCAGCAGCGCCGAGGAAGGAAGGCCTGCTAGTCTGCTTCTGAGATCACAGCCCTGAAACCCGTGGTGCCCAGCGCTCCTGGGAGCCTTGGGTGTGCTTGCCGTGTGTCAGAATCTCCCCGACAGGAGGGCCCGGGCAGGCCCCCGAGGGCGAAGTGCAGCCCAGCCCTGAGTCTCGGGGGGGCCTGTACTGTGCTGTGTTTGAATCAGTGGCCCCTGGTGGTGCAGTGGTTATACATTGGGCTGCGCCCACAAGGTCATCAGCGTGAAGCCACTGGTCTCTCCTGGGGAGCAAGATGGAGCTTTCTACTCCTGTAATAAACTCGTCTCGGAAATCCACAGGGGCAGCTCTCCCCTGCCCTTTTGGGTTGCTGTGGGGGGTCATTGGCTCGATGGCAGGGGGAGAGACTGGATAATCAGATTTCCCTCTGACACTGAGATGACCCCCGGAGCGGTGGGAGCATGCCTGATCAAGGCAGTCAGCACTGCCCCCTGCGGGCCCGTGCTCCCCCCAGGGTGCAGCCCCCCCCCCCACAACTCGCTTTACCCCCTTCTCCCACCAGGCCTCTTTGCAGGCACGTGGGCCTGGAACCCCTGGCTTCAGAGGCGAGACCTTTCCTGGAAGCAGGCCGCCCTTCACCAGGGCAAGAATCAAGGCTTGAGATAAAGCAGGTGGCTAAGTTCCCCAGCAAAGAGGCAAGGTCTCGCCGAATGCATCCCCCACGCTGGCCTCCCTCCGCCTGCCCCCGAGCTGGAGGCCGCCTGCCCTGGCTGACCCTGGAGCCCAGCCCCTGGGGAGGCAATGTGGCAGTGCACTAATGCCGTGAGCCCCACAGGAGGCCCTGGGGACCCCAACTAGCTGAAAGGGTCGTAGTTGAGGTCCACCCAGCGGTCACAGCCAGGGACATTCCTGGAGCCCAGTTCTCTGATGCATGTGTGTGGAGCCTCCATGAGTCAGAATCCACCCAGTGATGAACTAGGCCTCCTGGACCGTGTGTGGGGCCTGGAGCTGGGTGGGGTGGAGACGAGATAGCAGGAAGATAAGACAAACCATTCCTCTCCATTGAGGTGTTTCTGACTCAGCGGCCCGCTAGCCCAGAGTTGAATTTCTCGGGATTCTGAGACAGCAACCCGGCGCTGAAGTGGGTGACGTGGCAGGGAGTGGACAGGACACTTGGCGGTGCAAAGGGGAAGAGAAGAGGGAACGGTGTTGGGGGTGTAGGTTTGGTGGTGCGCCCTGGAGGATGACGAGGGTGTTGCCGGCGGTGGCCGCATCTGATCAGAGACGGACAGGACACGAGGGCTGAGCTTGGCAGAGAGCTGCCAGAAGGGCCTTCTACACAAAGGGATTGGCGGGTGTCCAGTCCCGGGACAGCCGCACACCCGGGGTCCCCAAGGGTCAGCAGGAGGGTTAAGGGCCGGCCGTGTGTGGGGAGACGGGGAGGGAACAGACCAGAGCCCAGTGGGCTCCGGGGCCCCGCCCAGGCTGGGTCTGTCTGGATCACACACGGGGTTTTGTGCAGGGCAGGTGGGCTGGCCTAGCTGTTCACTGATGAGGGAGAGCAGTAGGGGGAAGAGGTGGAAACAAGGAGGCCACTTGGAGCGCTCACAGAGTGACTTGGCTGTATCTCTGGCCCCCCCCCCCCATTGATTTTATTGGGGGTTCTTATAACATTCCAAGCAACATTTGTATCAAGCATATTTATCAAGCATATTTATACACATGTTGCCATATTCATTTCCAAATATTTTCTACTTGAGCCTCTGGTATAAGCTCTTCTTTTTCCCCCTTTTTTTTAAAAAAAAAAAATAATAATCATTTTATTAAATAAATGAGCCTCAGACTTGAAAGTATCTTGAAGGCAGTCCCTAAAGGGAGTTCCTGGTGGAGCTGGCATGGGCTGTGAGCCTGGGAATGTGGCCCGAGTGAGAGCTCTCAGCCAAGTGGGGCGGGGAGGGCAAGCAGAGTTCTGGACAGTGGGAGGCCAGGGTGTGGTGGTCAGCCCTGGGGGTGGGTGGGGGTGTTGTCCAGGATGGCGTCATGGGCTTGCGATGGGGGAGGGGGGGGCGGATCCAAGCCGCCCAGTGACTCTCCCCGCTCCAGGAGATCATGCACGCCCTGAAGATGACCTGGCACGTCCACTGCTTCACCTGCGCCGCCTGCAAGACGCCCATTCGGAACCGGGCCTTCTACATGGAGGAGGGGGCGCCCTACTGCGAGCGAGGTGCGGGCCGGGGGGGTGGGGGCGAGGCGGGGCCAGCACATGGGCCTGGGACTGAGCGGACCCCCCCTTGTTCTTGCCGCGCCTGCTCAGACTACGAGAAGATGTTCGGCACCAAATGTCGAGGCTGCGACTTCAAGATCGACGCCGGGGACCGTTTCCTGGAGGCGCTGGGCTTCAGCTGGCACGACACCTGCTTCGTTTGTGCGGTGAGGCCACCCCCACCCCCACCCTGCACCGGCTCCCAGCCGACTCAGGACTGCTGGTCTGCTGGCCTTGGGGGGAGGCCCAGGGCAGGGCCCATTCCCACCCCACGTGACTGCCTGGGCTTTCTCTGCCCGCAGATCTGTCAGATCAACCTGGAAGGGAAGACCTTCTACTCCAAGAAAGACAAGCCCCTGTGCAAGAGCCACGCCTTCTCCCATGTGTGAGCCCTGCCCACCCCCACCCCCGCAGCCGGCCCTGCCCAGCTGGAGGCGCAGGGTTCCTTTCCAAAGCCTCCCCTCCAGACTTCTGGGTAGAGTGGGTCAAGATGACCCGAATGCTGGCTCCTGGCCCAAGCCTGGGGTCTCCCATGCCCAGCTTCACCCCCTTTATCCCCCCTCTCCCCTGCCCCCATCAGCATTGCACACCGGTGCTGGCCACACCGGCCCCTGTTCACGTCCAGTGCGGCAATAAACCTTTCCCCAGCAGCGTGGCTTGTGTGGACTTGCTCAGTGTCCGACCTGGTGGAATTTGAGGCATGCAGCGTTTAAGTTGCTAACTAAGCATCAGAGGTTCCTAGAAGAAAGACGGGGCTGTATGCGCCCCGAAGGGGGTCCAAGACCCGGAAGCCTTAGGCGTGGGGCTCCCCGGGCTCTGTCATTCACCCTGAGTAGGCATGGACCCCATGGTAACTGTTTAGCAAGAGGACGGGGCTGACTTTTGTGGGGTTGATGTCTTGAAGGTGCTCATGCTGGGCCCCGTGACAGGAAGAGAAAGGCACCGGGGTGCATGTGCTGGACCTGAGGGGTGAAGGAGGTGGAGGAAGGGGAAGGCAGAGAGCACGCCGGGCTGGAGAGGGAAGCCCATAGGGACAGTCTGCAGAGGCCACCCAGGCCATGGAGCAGTTTGAGGCTGGGAAGTGTCACTTTCTGTTGTAGACAGAGACATCCAGACACTAAGCAGGATGGACAAGAGGGGGCAGTCTGGGAGGAGGGGTTGGGGCAGTGGGGCAGGAGCCAGGCCTGTGTGACACAGGTACAGACTGGCGCTTGGCACCACTCCGCTGGTGCTCTTGGGAGGGTCCCTTTGAGTTGATGCCCAGAGCTCTGGAGAAGCGGGTGGTGCCCAGGGCTTTCTCGGAGGGACTGCCAGTACTTCTAGGGTGGGATGGAAGGGGACAGGGCCAGCTATGCCCCCCCAGGTCCTACAGGGCTCCCTGACTCCAGACCCCTCCTTGCATCAGCAGGACCTTTAAGAACACGGTCTCTTGATCTCCGTTCAGGTCTAGGTGGTGAGGGAGAAGGCCAAGCAGGTGGGGAGAGAGAGGCTGGGTACAGGGCTTTGTGGAGGCTGCTTTATTGACCTCGGAGCAGACAGACGGACAGAGAACCTGCCTGACAAGTAGTGTTGGTTACTTGACTGACAGGCGGCCCGTGGCACCGGACCCGTTGGGTCAGCAGCTGCAGGTGTAAGAGGGGAAGGGGTTGGGGACATTGGGGCAGTGACAACCTTGCTCAGGACCCAGCCCCAGGGAGAAGTCAGAGCGGGGGTTCCGTGTGGTTTTTCTCTGGGAGCCTGGGGGACATGAAACACACAAGGCTTTCCACTTCCACAATGGAATCTGCGCTCCCTCCGCTCCTGAACCACGGAGCCCTCCCAGTCCAGCTCAGTTTCCATGGAGACGAATGAGCAAGCTCTGAGAGCCCAGAGCTGCCCGGGGGCACCACAGACAGGCCGGCAGGGCAAGATGGCCACCCTGTGCTTATCCACAGCAGCACCTAGAAAGTGTCATCTCTTTTTTTTTTTTTTTCATGTAAAATATGGGTTTTGAATATGGGCAACATGAAATTTTTTCAATCCTACTGGGGTTTTTTTTTTTCCAAAATAAATGTGGGCCCTCTGCGGGGTGCGGACAGCCAGGGTGCCAGCGGCAAGGAGCGCTGTGGGATGGGCGGGCCAGAGGCGCTGAAGGGAGCTGGGCGGTGGGCGAGCACGGGGCTCTGGCCGGGGGAAGTCAGGGCCGGACCTAAGTGTTTGCACAAGTTGCCAACGGTGTCAAGGAGGCAGATACGGTCTGAGGAGTCCCCTGGCACTGCGCAGCAAGGTGACACTTGCCAGATCAGTTTAGTGGAGAGCTGGGGCGGCCGCCAGCGTGAAGGAGGGGGAGGTGGTGAGGATGTGGAGCGAGAGGGTGCAGACAGGGCTGTCAAGAGGCTGGACCCGTGGTGAGCCCGGAGCTGGCAGCCGGAGCCACTGCAGGTCAGCCAGGGTCCCCGCTGGGTGGAAGGAAGGAGGCAGGAGGGTCCCGGTGTGCAGTGGGAACGCACGGTAGTAACAATGGGAGCTCGGGGCGGGCAGGCTGCAGACAATGTGGGGAAAGAAGGGCAAACCCAGATGAAAACAAAACCAAGCATTAGGCACCCACTGCGAACAGCCACCTCCCCGGCATGCAGTGAAGCACAAAGCAGTTATTAAATAAAGTAGTCACCTGTAAGAGATGTTCCCAGAGGAGGGACCTGAGGCTCAGAGGAGGGGAGTGTGCATACCCACCCAGCTGTGATGGCCCATGATCCAAGACCTCGGAGCTGCACCCCCAACCTTCCCTGCTAACACACACACACACACACACACACACACACACACGAGGCTGCAGAGATCACAGGATGCCAAGACGGGGTGTAAACTGTGCGGGCAGGGACTGGGACATGTGCTGGCACCAGGCAAAGAGGCCATTAGCACCCTTGGAGAGTACAGTCTCCCAGCACAGGGGGCAGCACCCACAGCAGGGGGCTGAGTGGGTATCTTCCAGTTCCTGGGCTGGAGCTCACTTGAAATCCACAGGGAACAGGGCGGTGGAGGGCACAGACTGAAAGGAAAGAGCTGGTGCTGCTGGCACTGCCCCCTCAGTACCCGGCCCCCTGGGCCTTGCTACACACACACACAAATGGGGACCTGTGAGGAGGGTGTGGGGGGAGGCCTTCTGAGCAGGCTTGCTGCAGCGGGAGACGTGGGTCGCACAGAGACAGACGGGGATGGGGTTTGAAAGTGAGCCTGCTTGAACCCCAAGTCAGCGGAGAGTGGAGGGAACTTCCTTCAGTGAGCCCTAATGGGGGGGGGGTAAGGAGGGGTTGGGGTCCCGGGGTCACTGAGCAGCTTGCTGCCTGAGAGCCTGGGGAGATGGTGGAAGGCCTGCTGGCAAGGATCACGGCAGAATGTCCCCAGGGTCTTCTGTTCAAGGGTCTGAGTGAGAAGTCATCTCAGGTAACACTGTGGGCCTTGGCACGGGCCACTCCTGGGGGACTGAACAGATCAGGGATGGTGCTTTCCACGGCACTCCAAACTAGTTTCAGCACACAAGGGTTCATGAGTGTCATTTGCTTGCAAAGATGAATGGCTTCAGGCATGATGGGGTGCAGGGGTGCTCTCAGGGGTCTGTCTCCCCTTAACCCCTGCTTCTGATTCTACTCTGCCCCCGTGGTGACTGCCCAGCTCAGCTCGCTGGCCCCCCACCATTGTTGTCAAAGATGCCCCTCAGCAGCACAGCGCCCCCCTGCCCCATTCTGTTAACTCAGCAGTCCCAATGGACAAGGAGGACTTCTGCCTTGACAGTTCCAGCCAAGGCCCCAGGCTGACACTCACTGGACCGAGGGGCTCACCTGTCTATCCTGAAGCCATCGCAGGGACTCTGACAAACAAGACCTCAGTCCCACGGCCCCTCTGGAACTCCAGTGAGAGATCAGCCAGAAGACAGGGGTGTGGGGGTGATCTGTTGGCGAAAGCCATTCACTGTGGTCTTTCTTTTAAGCTCACAGCAGGCCATGGAGGCAGAGTCCCCACAGCCGTCGAGAGCGTTCACTGCCTGGTTGCATGGGAAGTAGATCACGGGTCTTTCTTCCAAACTGCCTCTGGTGGACTCCAGGCTCCCCAATGCCAGTCATCAGCCCAGCACGACAACCATGAGCATGAGGGGCCAAGGGCTCGCAGGGGTCGGGGTGGGGGGCAGGGGGTGGCCAGTGTCCTGACGTTCCTCGGTGAGTTACACGTTGGACGGCTAACCACAAAGTCAGTGCTTCAAAACCGTAAGCTGCTCTGGGGGAGGAAGATGAAGTGGTCTACTGTGAGGCAGTGGTTCTCAATCTGTGGGTCATGACTCTTTGCGGGGTTGAACGACTCTTTCTCAAGGGCCCCCTAAAACCACCAAAAAACACATCTTTCCGATGGTCTTAGGAACTGAGACACCTCTCCTCTCTCCATCTCCAGGCTGGTCCAGCCACATGCAGACACGCCCACATGCGAGCACCCAGTGAAGACTGTTACCCATGCTACACCATGCTTCAAGACAAAATTCCATTTTTTTGTCATTTGAAATGTGATTCATCGCTATGCTTTAATTATGTTCAATTTGTACCAATGAAAATGCACCCTGCCTATCAGATACGTACATGACGACTCCTAACAGTAGCAAAATGACAGTTACGTAGTAGCCGGGAAAATAATTTTATGGTTGGAGGTTACAAAATGAGGAACTGTATTAAAAGGCTGTGGTGAGCTGAGCCCTGGTGGTGCAGTGGTTGTGTGCGGGACTGCGGACCACAGGGTTGACGGTTCAAATTCAGCAGCAGCTCTCCAGGAGCAAGGCTGGGCCTCCCACTCCCACCAGGGCAGTGATGCGGGGGTGGGGGTGGGGAGGGAAATTGTGGCATTAGGAAGATTGAGAATCACTGCCAGGAAGAGTTAGTTTTATGCTCTCATAAACTCTTATCAATGGTATCTTAAATTCTATGCCATCAGATAAATTATTGATGTTAGCAATGTACAATTGACTGACAATGCTTTTTTCTTATTTCTCCAATTTTTTGTTTTTTCTGCTTTCTGTTTGTTTTATTTTGGGGGTGGGGAATCACTGTCCTCTGGTGGGAATAGGAGACCCAATCTTGCTCTTGGAGAGCTGCTGCCGGATTTGAATCGCCAACCCAGTGGGCCGCAGTACCGCACTCAACCACTACGCCACCGGAGCTCAGCCCTGTTTGTTTTATTTTTGTTTTTGCTGGTGGTTTTTGTTTTGTCATTATATGACTGCCAAAGTAAACCAGAGTCCTTCCTAGCCTGGGGACAAACAGATTGATTCTGGGATCCCACATAATTCCAGCCCCCAGCCAAGGACAGCTAGTTCTTATAACATGGCCCTGCCTAAGACTACTCATCTT
>PVJH01045767.1:0-12155 GCA_004026705.1 Nesogale talazaci
GTTAATCAACCTTGGGAGACATCAGAAGGTGTAAGATATAAGAAAATAGGGCTGAGCCCCTGTGGCCCATGGGCTTGGCGGTTAAAATCCAGCAGCGGCTCTCAGGAGCAGCGCTGGGTAGTTTTCACGACCACCAAGGGGCAGTGATGGCTCCCAACAAAACAAAAGATATGACAAAATAATAATGATAAATTATCAAAGGTTTGGGCTGAGCCCCGATGGCGTAGTGGTTGTGCGCGGGACTGCAGCCCACTGGGATGGAGGTTCAATTCCGGCAGTGGGGCTGGACCTCCTACTCCCACCGCCGGAGAGCAGTGATGCTCAACAAACAAATAAATTATCAAGGGTTCATGGGGGGTAGCAAGGAGGAAGGGGAAAAATGATAAACGGATACCAGGGATGGGCTGTGAAAGCCTCAATTTAAGTTCAAAAGCTCACATCCTAGAGCAAATGCAACCAAATTCTAAACATCCTGAAAAGGGTCCTCTAATTTTTTAATAAACTAGGAGCAATACTTGCCCAAATTCACAAAAGGCTGTGTGAAAGCAGAATACGCCAAAAAGAGCAAGGATAGTGATGCATCTATTTGGTGATTCTTCTCTCCTCATCCCCCCTCCCGTCCCACGCCACCTCCGTGTACCATCTGTGTCAGATTAGATTATTATTCAGAAAATATTCACTCCCTCCCCCGGCATCCCTAAAGTAGGACGACATTCTTCTCTGATGATGATAGGTTAGGCCCTGCCATTCATTTTGCCTTCTAAGTGGGTAGCCTATTACCCCTTGCCTTGGGGACAATTACCTGACTTGCTTTGGTTGACGGTAGCTTAGCAAAGCTGACACAAACAGAGACCTTAAGTAGGCTCCTGCAAATAGCCTCCAGAATGGGACACTGCAGAGCGGCCCTTGCTGCCCTGAAGCCCTGCACCTTAAAGCAGAGCTGTGAATGAACCAGATTCTCAGTTGCTTAAGTGTGGGAATTATATTGTCTTACTATGGCACCTTGTTTAACTTGTTTTAAATAATGATGGCCCTGGGAGTCCCAGAGTCCGTGGTGGCATACTGGTTTATATAGGGCTGCTAACTAAACGGTTGGTGGTTCAAACCTAACAGCACCCCACAGAAGTAACAGGAGGCTTTCTGTAACTATTTACAGCCTTGGGGGTGAGCCCTCGTGGCGTAGTGGTTGTATGCGGGACTGCGGCCCACTGGGATGGAGGTTCAATTTTAGCAGCAGCTCCACAGGAGCAAAGGCTGGGCCTCCTACTCCTACCACCAGAGGGCAGTGATGCCCCAAAAACAAAACAAAACAAAAAAAAAGATTTACAGCCTAGGAAACCCAAAAGGGTTGCTCAACCTTGTCCTTCAGGGTCACTATGAATCAGATTGAATATGATTGATGGCAGTTGGACATGTGGGAATTCAAAAGATATCATGAAGATGACAATCACGGATCTTTAAGTGCAGAATTCTTTATCTGAAACCCATAGGACAAAGACATTTCATAATTTCGTTCTGTTATTGTTATACTTTACAAAGTTAATATGATACAAATACCACCTCTAATATATTGCCTTTTTGCAGAGTCTTAGGTAGAAGTCCAAAGCAAAACTGGTTAGTAAGTCTGGAAAGAAATATAGCTTTAAATTACATAATCAACTACAAATAGGCTCAGATGAGATGTTACTGTCAAATGAATTGTTAAAGACTTTGGTTTTCTGAGGTTTCTGAAGTATGGGTAGGGGAATGTAATCTTCTATTATCAATATATGTGTACTTAAAAAGAACTTTCCCCCCCAAATTATTTAACTTCACTAACTCAATTAGGAAAGCATGATCACCGAATCATTTTCTTCAATTCACTTTAAATATTTTAATGAAAAATTACCTACTTCTATTTTGTTTATAAATCATTGGAGTTCACAACAATGCCTGCATTCTCTTTTGCCTTGAGTCAGCTGAAACAAGGCAGTGGAGAAGAACAAACATTTCTTTTTTGTTTTATTTGGGGGGGGAGGGGTCTGCCCTCTGGTGGTGGTGGGAGCTATCCAGCCTTGCTCCTGGAGAGCTGCTGCTGGATTTGAACCGCCAGTCCAGTGGGCCACAGTTCTGTGCACAACCACTATGTCACCAGGGCTCGGCCCATTTCACCTTTTAAAGAAACACTTATTAGAATATTTTAAGTGCAGTGATGCCCAAAAAAACCAACCAACAAACAAAAAAAACAAAAAAACAAAAAGAATATTTTAAGTGACAGTTGGAAGCCACATTGCACTCTTACTGGCTAACACTATTCTCCATCTTTGGTTCTTTCTGTTACATCAGGTCTAAGACTCAAAATCCCTTACCAGCTTTTCCTTCCTGGAAGTTCTGCCCCCTTTCTCAGCTTCTGGGGCCCTACACTACCTGGGTTCTTGTCTAGGCCCTAAATCTCCCCATCTCTCTCCTTAGCCTCCTCTTTAACCTCCCATTCTAAGTATTCCTGAGGGTCTGTCTTTGTCCTTCTTCCTTCCCCTAAGCATCTCCTCTCTCAACTGTACCAACATCAACTGGCACAAGGGACTCTCATGTTTACAATTGCAGTACTGTCCACAGGTCTGCTGGCACCTAAAAATGGGACTGCTCTTCACATATACATTTTCACAGTTAAGAAGAAAAGCACCATAAGTACTTGAGTATAAACCGACCCGAATGTCAGCCAAGGCACCTATTTTACCACAAAAACTGCATTAAAAAGTGCTGAAAAGCTCAGCTTATACACGAGTGTATACTGTTATACTTACAATTGATTTCTTCTCTAGACTAGCTCCTCCTAACTTCCTTATTTCTGGTCTCCCTTCTCTTCCAAATTTGAAATTTCCTAGTCACTTTCCATTTTATTCATTGTTCCTAGACAGCTTAGCAAGTCCTATTCACATGTTTCTTTCTTAGCCTGCCACCACCCAAGACTGAGCTCTCAAACCTGGTAAACTGTAAAAGCCACCTCAATGCTCTTACTCATTCTACCCCTACCTACCCCTAAGCAAGAACAGCACCGATTATGATGGCACTACACTGAAAACACCTTCCGAATCTGCCTCACGTTGGTCAGACTACGGAGAGATGGTATTGGGGTCTTCGAAAGGGTCTTTCAGAATACATCAAAGAGAAGCCAAGTCTCCCAAATAGCAGTGGAAGAGCAGGAACAGGGAGGACTTGGACCTGGAAGGAAGAGGACCACATCTTGCTAGGAGGATTCTCTGAGGCTAACTCCAATTACCCCCACCCCCCACCCCACTCCCCATGCTCACAGGAAAGAGGAAGGTGAGAAGCCAGGCAGCAGTGGAGAACTAGTAAAGGGGTCCTGGTGTGGTGGGTTTTACACTGGGCGGCGAACCACAGGATGAGCAGTTGGGTTCCACCAGCCTTCATGGGAGAAAGATGATACCATCTCCTCCATGATAATTTTGGACACATGATGGAGCAGTTCTCCTCTGTCCTAGAATGCAGCTCTGAGTCAAAAATTACTCCATGGCAGTTGTGTGTGTGTGTGTCTGTGGGGGGGTGTTGTTTGCTTTGTGATTACTAACTGAAAAGCAAGCTACATTTCAAAACCATCATTATTTAAAACAAGCACTATAGGAGTCAACTACGCCAGGGACAGAAGAAGATTGGGAGTCTGGGTAAGTGATAAGAAGAGTTAATAGGGGCTGAGCCCCGGTGGCGTCGTGGTTGTGCGCGGGACTGCGGCCCACTGGGACGGAGGTTCAATTCCAGCAGTGGGGCTGGGCCTCCTACTCCCACCACCGGAGGGCAGTGATGCCCCACCCCACCACCCCCCCCCAAAAAAAGAAGAGTTAACAGGATTCCTTTGTCACTTTGAAAGGCATATTCATGAGGAGGTTGATGATGGTTGAACCCTGCAGTCAGCAAGGAAGAACTGAAAAATCAATGTTTCTTTTTCTTCCAACCAGTTAGTTAATGTTCAGAATGGGCCACTAGCCTCTTAAGTTATGATCGCAGACACCCCAGCGCTTTCCAGCTTGTGACACATCTTCTAATTACAACATCCTTTCTCCTCCCTGCGACTCCCAGAGGTGGGGGAACCTTGCCCTTTGTAAACGAACTCAAAAACCATGATGCCCTTAAACAGATCTGAAGTCTACATGCCTCAACATGTCAGAGACCCTAATGACCTTACAATGTGCTTCATTAGAATTATTTGGTAGTTTGACCTCGCAGACTGAACCGCGGAGACTTTTCTTGATCTCTGTCCGATACCTTCAACATTGTCTTTACGTGACCTTCCTGCAAGAGGTGCGGGCAATTTAAAAGTAATCGGAGAAGTATTGCAGCCACGGGCCAAGCACAGGGCGGGCAGCTGTTTTAGGACGGCTCTGCCCACGGCAGAAGCATCCCAGCCCGGTTTCCGTGCGGAGCGTGAGCAATAAGGAAGTCAGCCCCGAGTGCCAGCCGTTTCCCCGAAACCAGGACGCACTCCGGGCTCGCAGCGCGGACTTTCACCAGTTGCTCAACCGGACCCAGCCCCTTCCTCTTCTCCTCCTCCTCCTCCTCCTCCTCCTCGTCCTCCACTCCAACCAAGACGGTCAATCTCCGCCCCAAACACCTGCGCCCTGAAGTGTCTTCGGGAAGGGGGATTTCCGGAGCCGGGCTCCCAGGTGTCGCCCCACTGGGAGTCTGCCCGCCGCCCCCCATCGTTTCCCATTCGGGATACTCTCGGTCCAGCCCCGCCGCGCCGCGCCGCGCCCCTCATCGTGGAGGACTAGGTTCCGCGGCCCGGAGGCCGGAGGCCAGGGCCTGCCCGGGGCTGCCCGTTTCAGCAGCGCCTGCCTGTTTCCCCCGCCTCCCCCTCACGGACTTACTCGTCCCCCGCCGCCGCCGCCGCCGCCGCCGCCCGCCGCTCGCAGCCGAGGTTTCCACCAGCCGCCGCGGCTTTATTTCCGATATGAAATCTCGGCCCACTGAACTGCCGGTCCCAAGCCCCGCCCCCAGAGCACCGCCGTGTCGTCACTTCCGGCCAGGGCGTCGTTGGCGGCTGGCCCCCCGGAGGGGCGGGGCCGGAGGAGGCCGGGCGGTTCCGGCGTTGACTCCCGCATGCCAGCCAGCCGCGCCCGCAGGTGGCAAGCTTCCAGGGTGCCGCCGTGGGTCTAAGGTGGTCCAGGGTGCCTCTGGGCACTGTCCCGCTCCGCCCACAAGGGATGGCATCTTAAATGTAAGGCGTTTTTCGCTTCTCTTTAGGCCCGCGGTTCTCAACCTTCCCGATGCGGAGACCCTGTTCCTCGTGTTGCCACCCCCAACCATAAAATTATCCTCGTTGCTACTTAGTAACTGTGAATACCTGCTATGCAGGGTGCATTTTCATTGTTACAAACTGAACATAATTAAAGCACGGTGATTCTTCACAAAAAGTATGCAACTCTGTACTGTGAAATATTTCCAATTACAAAGCAATGAAATTTTGGCTTGAAGCCTGGTGTGGCAGGGCTAACGATCTACACGCCTGGTACTCCGACGTGGGCGTAACTGCCTGTGGGCGGACGCACCTGGAGGTTAGAAGAGCGGCGTCTCGCTTCCTAAGACGTCGGAAATAGGTGTTTTCTGAGGGTCTTAAGCGACCCCTGTGAAAGGGTTGTTCGTCGCGACCCACAGGTTCAGAATCGCTCCTCTAGACCGTCTTCAACGCCCCTGTCAGCCTTAAGGACAACCCTGGAATCAGAGTCAGCTTTTCTCTCCACATCGTCCCTGGTTCCCAGGCCACCCTTCAGCCTCTTTCACTCTTGTCTGCCTACGAACTCCACTCTTACTGCACCCCATATCCGTGGTCCTTTTACAGGACTTACTTGCCATTTGCAGCCACCATATATAGTACAAACAACCCTTTAAGGATCATACCACATTCTTCCGTTCATGTATAGTCAACAATGAATGGAGCCACAAAGGAACAAAAGGAAAATATTCAAGATCGTAGAACTGATCATAATTGGGAACCCAAGTCATCTTGGCTAACACTAAATTGAGGCCGAGAAAAAAAAGCTTGAACGCCTCTCAAAGTTTTAAAGTCCCCCTTCCCCAACACACACCCTGCTAAAACTCACTGCCATTGAGTTAATTCCAACTCAGTGACTCCACAGGGCAGGGGACAACTGTTTCTGAGACTCTATTCTTTTGGGTTTTCCCCGAAGTTTTATTGGCACATAACTTACATATTGTACAATTTAAGGGTTCAATAGCTCATGACTTGTACAAAACATGCAATGTATTGTAACAAGAGGTCTAAGACCCCCCAATAAAATCTTTTTTAAAAATTGCACACACATACAAAAAAAGATCTACAACCATTACCACATCAATTTTAGAACATCCCTCCTTCGTGGTTAAATGGACTTTAAAATGAGTTGTACCATCTGTCAGTTCTAGTGCTCCCTCCCCCCTGCCTCCATTTACTCAAAAACCCCTCCCCCCCAATCAACTATCCTCTTTCCCTACCTCCCCTATAAGTCCTTTTATCAATTGTTACCACTCTGCATCCACTCCTTGTGGGCTTCACAAACTGGGGATCTCAAGAGGAAAAAAAATGTAAATAAGGTGGTAAAGATAATGATATAAAGACAAAATATAAGACCCCCATCAACATTCAAAAAGCCAGGGGAAATGTTTATCATGGAAAAGATACTTGCTCCCAGAACCAATTCTCTGGTTAGGTATCCAGTTTAATTCAGCATAATCAAGATTACAATGGTCTCCACCTGATACTAAGTCAGTTCAGAGACTTTGGCCTGTGGTTAGAGGGGATCTGCCAGCACCTCAGACTAGAGCTTACAGATGAGTTTGGGACTCCCACTGTCCTCCATACCCTTCCACAAATCTGGTGTTCATCATTTTAGCTCTGATACTTTTCCCCTTGCCAGATTTTAATTTTGTAATTGATATCTTTGGAGCACCCAAGCTGGTGTGCTTCTCCTGTGTGGACTTCAGTTGACTCACTTAGATGGCTGTTTATTGAATACAAGCCTTTAAGATCCCGGCCATTTCCGATTAGTAGGCAGGCACCACCTACTTTCTTCACCACCTCTGCTGTAGCATCATTATCTTCAGTGATCATTTCAGGAAGGTGAGTGTCAAGAGGGGCCATGTGATCAGAACTAATTGGAGCCAGCGTTAAGTAGGAATCCAGACTCCATCTGCTTGTCCATGGGGTTTGCACATCTCAGGTTTACTTTGGCTGTCTTAAAATCAAACCCCCATGGGACCAACCACGCCAATAGCTGCCATAAACCAACCAGTAACCACACAGAACACACACATGCACACACACAAAGAAAAAGCAAAAACCCATATAAACAAAGGACAGCATTGCCAACCACCCTCCTGGGGCCTAAGATTGCACTACCATCATGAAATTTCCCAATGATCCAGCACTCCACAGTATGAAGTGTCTATGCGAGACCACAGTTCAATCTTCCATTCAATTGGGCTCTGTTGACCCTAACAATGGGGACTGATACCAGGGGGTGCCTTTTAGACGCCTGCTCAACAGATGAGAAAGTGTCATGCCACTGCAACGTGGGCATAGTGGTACATGTAATGGTGATCCTGGGTCTCTTTCCGTTAGACACCCACTGAGCCGAGGGGTCCCCTTAGTCTAATGACTGACACTTCCAAAGACCTCTAGTGGCCACTCTCTGCTTCCTTTTGGACTCCAGTATCCCAGTGTACCGACAGCTTCCAGGCAAGGTTCAGTTCTTCCAGCAGGGCATCTGTTACCTGCTTCTGGTGCAGTCCGTGTTAAGCCAGACAGTTCACTCTTTACTCGAGTAGATCTCAAGGAGCAGCTGATGGCTTTACCCCTGAACAATATGCCACCAGGGCTCCTTACATACCCTCTTCAGCTTCCTCATCAGAAAAGCTGAAGTCGAGAGCAGTGCCACTGCATCCGGACACAAGCGCGTTACAGAGAACTGTTCCAGTTTTCTTGGCCTGTATTCTTGGTGGAAGCAGACCACGAAGCCTTCTTTCTCAGTACACCCAAGGACCAAAATTTCAAAGTATAGACTTTTGCAATATTATTTTGGCCACCTAAGGACCTAAATGTCACATGGGTATGGATTTTTGCAATGTTTAAATATTACAAGTGTTAGGAAGTTTCTAGCATACCATAGTTCAATGCATTTGTGAGCAAATACAAAGTCCTTAAGTGTTAGTAAATGATCCTTGAGTGCTGGTAAGCTATTTTTAAAAATAATTTCATGGCTGAGCTCCTGTGGCGTAGTGGTTGTGCGCGGTACTGGGGCCCACTGGGTTGGAGGTTCAATTCCAGCTCCCAGGAGCAAAGGTTGGGCCTCCTACTCCCAACACCTGAGGGCAGTGATGCCTAAAAAAAAATAAATAAAATAAAAAATAAAAAAAAAATAATTTCAATGAAATGTTGGTGAAATACAGCAAAAATTATAAAATGTTCCAAAATAATGCCTTTGGGTACACAGATTTCACAGACTATTGTTAGGTCTTGTTGAATTCCTTCCAGTTCATAGCAAGAGAACATGTCCAAAAAAACAAAACACGCTGGTGCTGTCATCACACAACTGTTAGTAGGTTTCAGTGTTGTAGCTACTGTATCCATCTTCTCAAAAGTCTTCTCACTGACCTTTTGTTTGGTTTTTTGGGCATCTCTGCCCGCTCGCTGGTGGTGGGAGGAGACCCAGCCTTTGCTCCTGTGGAGCCAGTGCAGGAATTGAACCTCCCAGTGGGCCACAGTCACACGCACAACCACGCCGCCACCAGGGCTCAGCCCCTCACTGACCTTTTATTTTTAAGAAGCACTGTAACATGTCCAAACTATGTGAGATTACCCTAGTTTCTTTTTTTAAACTGTAACTTCTTAGTAGTATTCTAGGTATACTTCCTTCCAAGACTGTTGTTTATTCTTTTGGCAATCCATTCTAATTTTAAATTTTCTTCCCCAACACCATAATTTAAACACATTGATTACTTTTTCTTATTATTCATCTCTCAAGTACATATGAAACCTTGTAGGTTAAGTTAAAATTGCCCAGTGGGTTTCTGAGATTGTACATTTATAGAAGACAACCTCATCTTTATCCCTTGGAGTGGCTGGTGCTTTCAAACTGCTGACCTTACAGTAACAGTCCAACATGTAACCACTAAGCCACCAGGGCTTCAAATACCTTAGTCCACAAAATGACATCTTTGCTTTTGAACATTTTAAATAGGTCTTCTGCAGATCTGCATGCATGACTTCTGGACTGCTGCTTCCATGTGTTGATTATGGATCTAAAATTAAATCCTTGGCAACATCAAGGACTTTTCCTATTATGTTGTCTGTTGGTCCAATAGTGATGACTGAGATTTCCGTTATGTTGAATTGCAATCCACATTGAAGGCATCCAGGCTGATTTTCATCAGCAAGTCCTCTTCAATTTTTGTGTACAGGGTTGTGTGCGCTACAACTCACAGGTCAATGAGCCTTCAGCCACGAAGCCATGCTGCTCATAGCGTCGTGTGTGAATTACTTCCCCAGCAGATTACTAATTATATGTTGCAAGTACACAAGACACACCGTCCCTGGTTTTAAAGCACACAGTAAGCCCTCTGAGTCTTTGTAGATTCTCAATGAACCAATTTAAGTGTTCTAAAATTCGTATTTTTCACGTTTTGATACACATAAAACACAAGTACTTACTTTTCTGGTATTCTCTACTGTCATTCAAGAACTATCTGGTAACAGTAATAAGATCATTTGTTCCACATCCTTTTTTGAATCTGGTTGGAACCTCTCGCATCTCCCTTTCGATGTACTGTCGTAACTGTTAATTCTCAGAGTTTTATTTTAGTTGGATTTTATTATTCAAGAATTTTCATATTTGTTGCTGTATTTCTTCTTTGGAATAAGCAAAATATGGATCTCTCCAATTGGTCAGATGACAGCAACGGAGAGAGAATCAAAGTTTGTTTTCTTTTTAAGGGGCAATGGCAACTCCAAGTTGTTTTGTTAAAGCACACAATCTGGACTAAGTGAAGATTATTGGAAATATCTGAGCAAGGCCCAAGAAGCTGGAGGATATAAGTGGAACCTTTACCATTGGGGCTAAGGAGGTCTTCCAGAAAAGATGGAGTACATTTTTTTTTTCCTGGGCATCACTGCTTCTGGTGGTCATGGCACTCCTCAGCCACCGCTGGATTTGAACCGCCAAGCCCACGGGCTGCAGTTCCGCACTCAACCACTTACGCCACCAGGGCTCAGCCCTAGATGGAGTACATTTTATTAAAGGAAGTGCTAAGAGTTCAGAATGACATTTGTGAGCTAGAATTTTAAAAAACAGCTTCGTGTCTTTTTAAGTGAAAATTAGTTGCTAGGCAAGGGAGAAATAAAAATAATATTATTTACTTAATGATTATTTTTTCAGTACTCACTCTGTAGCACAGGAAGTTCAAGCTGCCATGTGTGAAGAGCTCAAATTCATTGAGTGGTCAATGAATTTAGGAACAGAAACGGAAATATCAATGATAAATTGGTGACAGAAAACTGCAAATTGCTGAATAGTCGAGAACTGTTTTCAGTCACAAAGTAATATCAGAACCTGTTAGAAAACTAAAACTATTTCTTTACACCAATGACTGCAGATGCATAAAGTCCAATTCATTAACATTTCCACACTAATAACTTCTTACAGCACATTGCCAGCAATGGTTTTTTTGTTTTTGTTTATCTCTGCTCTCTGGTGGTGGGAGTAGGGGGCCCAGCCCCACTGCTAGAATTGAACCTGCAACCCAGTGGGTCCCAGTCCGCGCACAACCACTTCCCCACCAAGGCTCAGCCCGCCAGCATTGGTTTTTGTTTTTTTTTTAAGGCATCACTGCCCTCAGGTGGTGGGAGTAGGAGGCCCAGCCTTTGCTCCTGGGAGCTGGAATTGAACCTCCAATCCAGTGGGCTGCAGTCCCGCGCATAACCACTACACCACCAGTTTTTGATAAGGCCTCACTCACTGTCATTGACTGCTTCAGTGACCCCTACAGGACAGAGCAGAAAACCCCTGTGGCATAGTGGTTGTTCCTTCAAACTTAAGGTAAAATGTATCACTGATCACAGGTCTGAGGGTCTTTCCCCCAGTGCTAATAATGTCTACTGTACTGCTGCTTCATCTAATAAATTTAAGCTTAAATTTCAAAAAATAAAAAAATAAGCTTAGCAAAATGAAAATTTACTTATAGCTGTTCCACCTAATGTAACAATTGGACAAATCTTTTCACCAACTATCAGGAGACAAAAAAAGGCTTTTATATGAAGTGTGTGAACTCTGCAACGTAAAAGTGCTGATTTTTAAGAGAACAGGAAGTTTACTAGTACGTATTTTTTAATCCACGCAACACAAGACTTTCCAAAAATTGTTGTCTGTGAAACTTTCCATTTAAGTTTCATTTGCCCATAGACGTTAAAATAGCAGTCAATGTGGCTTCTTGTAATCAATCACATTCTAATCAATACTGTCCAGAAGTCCATTGGTTAATCCTGTTTTTACTGTGCACTGGAAATACAGCTAGTTCAAAAAACGGATTTGTGATTCTAGTCTATTGAATACCCCCCTAGTTATGTTCCATAGTACGACTAGACAGTGGATTAGAGCTGCACACAACAGATCTGACAACCAGCAACTGGTTGACTCAAGCAGCACCATGGGCTAGATGCAGTGGGGGTTAGCAGCTCCATGCCACCACCAGCTGTTAGGAGGGAGAAATGTGATGTTGTCTCAGAATAAATCTTAGAAATAGTATTTTGCTATGAATGGAAATCAACTTGCTAATCATGCACAAGAAAATCAGAAATTCCCATCTCATGGAAACCTATTAAACTTAAGGAAAAATGACTTTCTTCTCTATAAAAACAATATTAGACTTGTGAAAGTGGTATTTTTTTTTTTTTTGGCATCACTGCTCTCCGGTGGTGGGAGTAGGAGGCCCAGCCCCACTGCTGGAATTGAACCTCCGTCCCAGTGGGCCGCAGTCCCGCGCACAACCACTACGCCACCGGGGCTCAGCCTGAAAGTGGTACTTTTATGCAACATTTACATCAAGAATGTTACTTTCATGATTTTTTTTTTTGGGGGGGGGGGGCATCACTGCTCTCCGGCGGTGGGAGT
>PVJH01045768.1:0-12184 GCA_004026705.1 Nesogale talazaci
CACCTCAGAGCTTGTGTCGCTAAATTGACTTACTTCCTTGTAGAAGATTTTATCCATTGTATCTCACCAATAGTATGTGTTAAAAAAAAAAAAAAGGTAGCTTTTAACAGATGTGTGATGGTGGGTTGCCTGGTAGCCTAGTGATTGATTCTTGAGTATAGAAGGCAGACAGTCTTGAATTCAACGACTGCCACTAACGGACTCTAGAGTTGTTGGTGAGTTCATTACTGTGTCCGCCCCAGTTTTCTCTTTTATCGGGGGAGAATGACGATGATACTAGCCTTACTTTCTTGGGTTATTTTGAGCATGAGAAAAATGCACATGACATTTAAATGGTGACTCGTTGTTATTGTCCTTTGCTTAATTCATTCCCTTTTTTTTCCCTTTTTTTTTTTTCGGGCATCACTGCTCTCCGGCGGTGGGAGTAGGAGGCCCAGCCCCACTGCTGGAATGGAACCTCCGTCCCAGTGGGCCGCAGTCCCGCGCACAACCACGACGCCACCGGGGCTCAGCCCCAGTTTTAATTCTTTAGATGTTTTAAGGACATATTGAAAATAACTAAACAGCTTTGCAAACTTGTACATTTATTTACCGGCAATACTTAAGCAACCTTGGAGTGAATTAAAACACATAACCCGTGTTATACCAATAAAGCACTCTTTTAGAACAGAAAAATCGATAGTACAGGGACACCTCCCTTATATCCTCTCCCCCCAGCTTCCTCAATTCTTTTTATTTTTTTATTTATTTAAATTTTGTTCCCTCAGTTATTAATAACCACTTGGGTCATGTGTGTAGAAGCACTGGTGTTAAGGGCAAGGCTGCTATAGAAAGGTCGGGATAGGGCTGAGCCCCGGTGACGTAGTGGTTGTGCGCGGGACTGCGGCCCACTGGGATGGAGGTTCGATTCCGGCTCCACGGAGCAAAGGCTGGGCCTCCTCCTCCCACCACCTGAGGGCAGTGATGCCCCCCCCAAAAAAGAAAGAAAGGTTGGGACTTCAAATCCACCAGAGGAGCAAGAAGAACTGCATGAGAGCTGGTTTCCATAGAGACGATCACCTGAGAAACCCTATGGGGTCATTCAACCCTATCCCTCAAGGTCACCATGGGTGGGAATCCCCTGGACCACAGGGTCAGTCGGCAAACTGCGGCTCTTGCATCATCCCCAGCTCCTTCAGTACATGCTGAAAGTGAAGTTGAAAAATGTTACAGGCTATTATGAATGTAACAGACCACGGTTACATGTCGGACGGACGGATCCGTCTCTTCCCATAGGAGTTACTGTTTTAGAAACCCGCAGGGCAGCGGTGCTCCGCCTTCCCGAGGTCGCGACCCTGTCACACAGCTCCTCGTGGGGGGGGGGGGTGACCCCCTCAACCACAATGTTATTTTCGTTGTTACTTCATCATGGTCATTTTGCCACTGTTATGAATCAGGGGACCCCTGGGAAAGGGTCGTTTGATCTCCAAAGGGGTCGAGATCCCCACGTCGAGAACCGCTGCTCTAGGGTGACGATGAGTGGCATCCACTCGACGGCAGTGCGGCTGAGATTCAGATGGTGGTGGTTTCATGTGTTTGTGAACGTATGTGGATGGTTCTCGAATAATTTTAACTTGTTGTAAGGGACAGGATGGGCTCCTCTGTTTCACAAGTTTGCCAGCCCCTGCAGTGGGCAGCCGCGATTGGGGCTTGGGCTTGGGACATGGGTCTGGTGCATTTGGTACCATGGATAAACCAATACTGGTGCGGTGTCTTTATTCTCATGGTGTAGTGGGCCATGCGTTGGGCTGCTGACACAAGGTCAGGAGTTCAGCAGTGCAAATCCACCAACCGGACCATGAGAGAAAAAGGAGGCTTTCTGCTCTCATCAACGTGTAAAGTCTTGTAAATGTACCGGGGCCTTTCTACCGGCCCCAGGTGTGCCTTGAGTTGGAGTCTACTCCCAGGAATGAGACTAAAATGACAAGATTCGCAAAATCATTGTAATAGGGAGCATATTGCAGGGAATATATGGGATCTATAATAAAAATTAATGATAAAGTAGTTACATAATATTATATTGTGTTATGGTCAGACATCTACTAATGGTTATATTGCTCACAAGAGTATATACCATTTATATTACTATTATCAACAATATATGCTCAAATACTATTAAGTCTATTATTTTCTGTTATCATATAACACATGTAATAATGATGACAAAATAAAATTATGTAACATTGGGGCTGAGCCCCGGTGGTGTAGTCGTTAAGTGCAGGACTGGGGCCCACTGGCTTGGCAGTTCAAATCCAGCAGCAGCTCTCCAGGAGCAAGGCTGGGCCTCTGACTCCCACTAGAGGGCAGTGATAGCCCCCCAAAAAACAAAACAAAAACAAAACAATAACAACAAAATTATGTAACATTAGGTGGTTTTCAATGAATTCTTCTAATTGCTATATTACTATTATAATATATAACCCTTGTATTATTATTTATATTCATAGCATCTTCTGACTATGTTGCTAGGAAATGAATCCATGATTTATTTAGATCTCTTCACCTTTTTTACCTAATGTCCTGGGATCCCACTCTAAGGAAAAATGAACAACATTCTGACAGCAGAAAGAACTGAGACAGCACTTCTTTACGGGCGTAGAAAGCCTGGTCATTTTCCCGAGGGTCGGATCGGCGGGTGGTTTGGAACTGCCCACCTTTCCATTCACAACTCAGCAAGCCTTCACCGCACTGCCAGGGCACCAGCGACCCCACCCAGGACCCCACACTGCCTGAGGCGTCACGCAGCCATGCATCCCCTCTGGTGGTGTCGGTGTCTCTCAAACGGCCCTTGTTTCCCAGTTCTTTTTTTCCCCCCCTTTCAACTTTCTCTCCTTTAAAAAAAAATAAATAAATCATTCTATTGGAGGCTCTTGCTGCTCTTATCACAATCCAGCCAGCCAGCCGTTGTATCAAGCACATGTGTACGTACGGTGCCATCATCCTTTTCAAAACATTTTCTTTCTACTTGAGCCCTTGGTATCAGTTCTCTTTTTTCCCCTCCCCCCCGCCCCCCCGCTCATTTTTATAACGACACCTGTCTGCACCACTGTCCACCCCCACGCAGAGAACAGCGCAGTGTTGACTTCCTGTCTCTTGCTAGCTTAGGCACCATGACCTAGATGTCTTTGCGAGGGAGAGAGTCAGGGTAATCTCAGGTCACAGAGCAGGCCCCAGGTCTACAAAGAATTTCAAAGCACACATGATCCACCTCTTGTTTACGTGACCTGTAACCGACTCCTGCCCCCTTCTCACCTCTGTGGTGGCGTTTCCAGGGGACAGGCTCTGGGGGTGCCCCTGCTAGAGCCCTGACGCTGGTCGAGCTGAGACAGTCTGGCTGCCCTGGAACTCCAGAGTGGGCGGCGGGTGGGCTCTGCAGGGTTCCACCCAGAGGTGAGAAACAGAATTCTACCCTGGCATTCGGGTGGGCCTTAATGAGGACTGCATGGTTTGCCAAAGTCACGCACATAAAGGTACCGGGCTTTGAGTGCCCCAGGGCGCGCCTCTGACTCCTGGCAGGCTTCCCATCAGGAGGGGGGTTCAGGGAACCACACACAGGTGCCGGGCCTCAGGGCAGGAGCCTCCTGGAGGGACACATTCAACCAGCAGCCAGACTCTGGGCTCCCCTTAGACCCGGGCTCCAAACAGCCAAGAGGCCGGCCCACTTTCCTGGGGACACCTCTGTCGGAATCCCGGGAATTCCACGGCCCAGTTGGCTTTCCTTACTGGAACAACGAACAGTCCACCCGGCACAGTTTCTCTGGGAGCAATTGTTCCATCCAACTGCTCCCCAGAGTGTGTGGCATCTGGTGTACAGACACGCTCACGCGTGGCTTTTCTGTACCTTCAACGAAAACAAACCCCCTCCCCCCCAATCAAACTCACTGCCGTGAAGTGGGCACTGGC
The DNA here is from genome assembly GCA_004026705.1 of Nesogale talazaci. NCBI lineage: Eukaryota > Metazoa > Chordata > Mammalia > Afrosoricida > Tenrecidae > Nesogale > Nesogale talazaci. The sequence continues at coordinate 3,943 of PVJH01045768.1, forward strand.
GCACGGCCACCCTGTGGGGCAGAGAAGTGGCCCGTGGCCTTTAGAGACCAGGCTTCATGAGAGCGTCAGGCCCATGGCTCTCTCGCTGGGTGGTGGGTGGTTTTGAACCGCTGAGTCGCCAGTTAACAGCTCCATGTGCAACCCCCCTTTCCCACAGAGGCTCCTGCAGGGACCCCCCAAATGCTCTTATGAACCCAGTGGCTGCTGCTATCAGGTCTCATCAGGTCAGATACAAAGCAACCCCTCGGGCCTGCGTGGCACTGTCCCCAGGAGTCTCTTGTTTGTAGTCTTTGTGGGAGACTGCCCCCAGCTTAACTGGTGCACCACCGTGTCTTCTTTGGACCCCCCCAAGAGCAGTGGTTCTCTACCTTCCACATGCCACGACCCTTTCATACAGTTCCCCAGGAGGTGGCGATCCCCCCACCCATAACACTATTTTCGTGGCTACTTCATCACTGTCATTTTGCTGCTGTGATGAATCGGGTGACCCCTGTGAAAGGGTCCACGCGATCCCCAAAGCGGTCGCGACCCACAGGTTGAGAACCACATATTTGAAAAAAAAAATTTTTTTTTTTGAGCTGATTTCAAGTCATGGCTCTCATAGGAGCTGTTCATATTTTTATGACCTTCTTAAATAAACTAGAAATATTTGGGAGATATCTCTATGGGGCTGGATGGAAAAAGTAATGATGTTTTCTTTATATTAAAGAATTATAAAAATAAAAATATAGCGTCATGGGAAGAACATATTAAATACTGAACGAGTATAGAATTTTCCAAATGAAATCTTTCCCCACTTTTAATGAGAAACTTGAGCTGGGTTCCAGGAACACAACCATTTTTAAAAAACAAACTGAAAACAATTATGATTGAAATTATTACCAATGACGAATTTTGAATGATTATTTAGTCAAATTCTTGGTCCTGGCCATCAGTGAGAAATGTTGCCCAAGAGATCATTTTAAAGCATTTTTAATAACACCCTTCAAAAATTTACAGGTGCAAAGTCTTGTGAGAAGGCAAGGATTTCAAATCCATCAGGGTCTCTCGTGTGTACTCTTTTGAGACGATGGTCATAAAGCTTTCAACTGATTGACTGAGGCCCACCCACATGATCAAAAGTAATTAACCAGGGCCTTGAACTGGTTAAAGTAAACTCGAACCAGTTTAGTCATGACTGATGAAGCTAACCTGAAACAGATGCAAAGTGCTAATTAAAAAAAAAAAATGGGGACGAAAACAGAACACTACCTAGAATGGGGAAAACAAGTGTCAAAAGCCTGGAATGGAAAGAAGCACAGTGACCCTTTCCGGGAGCTTGCTTGATGGCTGACCCCAGATTACAGTTAGGAATGTGGCCAGGCACACACATTCAAAAACAGTAAAGTCAGCAGCCATCCTTGAGCAGGACACCGTGGTTTCTGACTCTGTAGACCAAGAGGTTTTGTTGCTAGACCATGCACAGACTGTCCTTGAATTCTGAGTAGGAGATTAAATTACTAGCTGGGCTTTGCCCCATAATTTTCCCCATCCTGGTTAGCATTCTGGTCCATTCACATTTTTAAAATTCAGGTGTGTGCAGGTGTCCCTTTATTGGCCAGGACAGCACCTGGCAGCACTGATTTGAACCCCTAATCTTAACTTCTAGCCAACTGACAGTAAATGTCCATCACAACTACTAAATCCCTGACACAACTTCTAGGCCAAACAATGGACATCATGGCCCAGTCAAGCAGAGACATAAAAATCTCACCACACGATGTAATGCATAGTCCCTAAGTCCCCCGACTCCAAGTACACCCTTCCGTGGTCTTCCGTCTATTCAGGGCTATGTAAAGGTTTCGGTTTCTTGTCTTTGAAATGGGGAGAATTGTCCACAACCATACAAAATGGTTTTGGGAATGAAATGAGAGAATTAATTAAATGTTAAATGCTCAGTACATGCTCCAGCACCTGAAAAGGGCGCAGTAAATAATCATGGTCACAGTGAGTCAGAATCAACTCCATGGCAGTAAGTTGGAGTTGTGTGTGTGTGTGTGTGTGTGTGTGTGTGTGTGTGTGTGTTCAATGATGCTGGAAGCAAGAGCTCTGGCAGTGCTGAGCCCCAGTGGCGTAGTGGTTGAGTGTGGGACTGCGGCCCACTGGCTTGGCGGTTCAAATCCAGCAGCAGCACTCCAGGAACAAGGCTGGGCCTCCTACTCCCACCAGAGGGCAGTGATGCCCCCCTCCAAAAAAAAAAAAAAACCACAAGAGCTCTGGCATTTCAAAGCCCAACAGGACCATCCATGGTGAGCGGCGGTCAGCAGAGCTTACAGGCCAGGATGAGAGACCTGGTGATTTACTTTTGATGAAAATCCTGAGGACCATATTCTCCGATGGGGTGAGTGTGTGTGTTAGTCTGGGTAGATGAGAGAAACAAATTCATAGACACTCGTATGTATGTAAGAAAGGTTTATAGTGGCACAGATAGGAACTGGAAACCCAGGACAAATGATCCCTTCAGGGCCAGTGTTAAGAGTGCCCATATTGGAAAGGTGGAGGGAAGGTGGGGTAGAAAGGGGGAACTGATTACAAGGATCTACATATAACCTCTTCCCTGAGAGATGGACAACAGAAAAGAGGGTGAAGGGAGACACTAGACAGTATAAGATATGACAAAATAGGGGCTGAGCCCCGGTGGTTGTGCACAGGACTGCGGCCCACTGGGACGGAGGTTCAATTCCAGCAGTGGGGCTGGGCCTCCTACTCCCACCACCCGAGAGCAATGATGGCCCCCCCAAAAAAAAGATATGACAAAATAATAATTTATAGGGCTGAGCCCTGGTGGCGTAGTGGTTGTCCGTGGGACTGCGGCCCACTGGGACGGAGGTTCAATTCCAGCTGTGGGGCTGGGCCTCCTACTCCCACCACCAGAGAGCAGTGATGCCCAAAAACAAAACAAAACAAAATAATAATAACAATAATAATAATTTATAAATTATCAAGGGTTCATGGGAGGGTGGGGAGGGAGGGAAAGATGAGGAGCTGATATCAAGGGCTCAAGTAGAAAGCAAATGTTTTGAGAATGATGAGAGCAAAAAATGTATAAATGTGCTTAACACAATGGATATATGTATCGATTGTGATGCGTTGTACAAGCCCCCAATAAAATGATTTTTTTTTGGCCATCACTGCCCTCTGGTGGGAGTAGAAGGCCCAGCCTTGCTCCTGGAGAGCTGCTGCTGGATTTGAACCACCAAGTCAATGGGTCGCAGTCCCGCACACTATCACTACGCTACCAGGGCTCAGGCTAAAATGATTTTTTTTTTAAAAAAAAAGAAAAAGGTTGGGCTGAGCCCTGGTGGCGTAGTGGTTGTGCGTGGAACTGTGGTCCACTGGGATGGAGGTTTAATTCCAGCTCCACAGGAGCAAAGGCTGGGCCTCCTACTCCCACTACCAGAGGGCAATGATGCCCAAACCCCTCCAAAAAAAAAAAAGAAAGAGAGAGAAAGGTCTATATACAAGAACAATTGAATATTGAGAAAATGTCCCAGACCAGCCCAGATCGAGTCCATAAGCTTGATATTATCCATGTGTCCAAGACAATTTATAAAGTCCTCTTCAGACTCATGAAATACATGCAATGATGCCAAATGCAGTGGATCACAACCCAGCTCTAGAAGTCTTCTAGATCCAGTGGTGTTGTAAGCCTCTCAGCACTGGCTGGGTCTCTACGTGGCTTCTCCGGCACCAGAGGTCTGCTTGCATCAGGGTAGGTCCATGTGGCTTCTCCAGGGCGTAGTGCCACGTGTCTTGTCAGTAGAACATCTTAGAGGGAGTGAGGAAAGTGTCTCCTGCCTCCAAGGAGGAAATGCAGGAGATCCCAGAACTCTCAGGAGAAGGCCAGGCCCACACAGAGGCCTCATTGGTTATATCTTGATGGACAGGCCAGACTCCACCCCTTCACTGGCAATCCTCTCAGTTGACCCCAGATGATGTAAGGACCACGACGAGCCGTCTGGGTTGGTCACAGATGACTGTGAAGATGGCATGGGACTGGGCACCATTCTATTGTGTTACACATCGGGTCCCACTGAATCAGAATGGACGAATGACAACCACCAGCCAGCACCACAGCGATGATGACGACGTCGGTGGACGGAGAAGGAGCAGTCAGACATTCCGGCCTCAAAGGACACTCAGGCATCGTCACGACCTGGACATTGGCTGCAGGATTTGGGCTCCCCGAACCCTCCCTCTTCCTCCCACGCAGCTTGAAGTCCACGCTTTCCCTGTGGATGGTCATGGCCGCTTCTGTGACAGAATGGAGCGTGACAACTGCTCTACAGTGGCACAAGGGGCGGCATGAACGTAAGGTGATGGGAAATGCCATTCCTTACAGAAAACTCGTCACGAGAGAAACTCAAGCCAGCGACAAGAAGAGTCCCTTCCTCAGCTGAACTCTGAGCACCAGCCACTCAGTCTCATTCAGCTCACGTGTTGTTCTTTTTTAGAAAGGAAAGTTGCACTCTGAATAAAAAGGGATATCTGTTTGTTTGTTTGTTTGTTTGTTTGTTTGTTTGTGGCCTATCACCCTCTCCGGGAGCGAGCCGGCCTAAGAAGTCTGGACTCGGTTTTTAAAGTCTATTCTGTGGGCTGAGCCCCGGTGGTGTAGTGGTTGTGCACGGGACTGCGGCCCACTGGGATGGAGGTTCGATTCCAGCTCCACAGAGCAAAGGCTGGGCCTCCTACTCCCACCACCTGAGGGCAGTGATGCCCCCCCCCCAAAAAAATTTTTTAAGTCTATTCTGCACATGTATGTATTTATTTTTAGAATATATACAAGGTGCTTTCAAAAAGTGGGGGGGGGAGACTAAGAAATGATGGAATTTTCCCATGGAAACCCTCTCATGTCTTCATAGATGTAGATATAGACATATAGGATGATTCGTGTTGCTCTGACTTGTCTCCTAAAAGCCTGAGCCCCTTCAAAGAACTCACGAGAAGGCACCTACCCCACACAATGGTATGAGCACGAGCTGGGTCACGTAGATGACAAGCTTCTAGGTGTGTGCCAGAGTTCTTGTTGTCAGCACTCCTCCCACTGCCACGTGTTATCTTGAGACGTCCCTCTCCACCTCCTCCCTTCTCATTGGAGTGTGTGTGTGTGTGTGTGTGTGTGTGGTGACAGTGTACATGGTGTTTGGTTCCCATTGGACCATTTTCGTACAGCCGACACCAAGTACATTTTTCCACGACATGCCAACGTTCTCTCTCCCTTCTTTTTCTTCTCATCCCATCAATCTAGCTTCCCTGCCCCCGGTAGCTTGCAACCTTTGTTTGAAGGTGGAAGCGGATCGTTTGGTCTCCCACGCTTGGTTATCCAAGGAGCCCCGCATTCACAGGGGGCATTGTTTATGTTGGAAGCCATTCTGATATCCGGATGAAAGGTGACCACCGAGAGGGGCAGGCGTCAGTTTCTGTTTCAAAGGGTCTCTGGGCGTGATCGTCTTGGGACCCTTCTAGTCTCTACCAGGCCAGTCAATGTAGCCCTTTTTCAGGACTCCGCCATGTGTTCTCCCTTCCCCCTGGATTTCCCAGGTAAGCAGAGGCGCTGGCCTCTGCTAGCTAACACTCTCCCCAACTCCGGCGGGGGAAGAGCTGGGTTTGGACCGTCTGAAAATCCGCCTGGTTCAGAACCTCAGAGCAAGTGACAGCGCCTCCCTCAGAGTTTCTCAGGAGTCTGGAAGCCCCCTGTCCGCCTGGGTTTGGGGGGGAGGGGACGGAGAAGTGCAGGTGCCCTACCCAGAACTGCTGTGGCCTGGTAAAGGTTACTAAGCCTCAGTCACTAGCCATGCCCCCCTCGGAGTGCCAAGCTGACAGACAGTGGGCAAGACTGTGGGACTTTACAGAAGTCCCTGGGCCCCTCCTAGAGCGGATGGTAACATCGTTGTAGTTGGGAACCCTTGAGTCGGTCGTTTCCAATCCACAGCACCCGCACGCACAACTGAACAAAGCGCTGTCTGGTCTCCGGCCAGCCTCATGGTTCTGTCCGGGCTTGAGCCCCCGACTGCAGCCGCTGTGTCCACCTGTCTCCTTGAAGACGGTCCTCTTTCCCACCATCCCTCCACTTTACCCAGCACGATGTCCTTCCCAAGGGACGGGTCTCTCCTGACCACAGGTCCAAAGTATGTAGATGCTGATCTCTGAGGAGTCCTCTGGATGGTCTTCCTGCAAGACTCTTTGGTTTGTCCTTGGTACTGTCAGTGGTCTTCGCCACACTCCAAACACAGCCCACCACACTTCAGACGCTCTTCTTCAGTCCTCATTCAAGGTCCAACTTTCCCATGCCCATGAGGCCCTGGAAAATACCATGGCTCGGGTCAGGTGCCCCTTAGTCCTCAAAGGAACCTCCCTGCGTCTCGGCACTCCAGAGAGGTCTTGGACAGCAGATCCGCCCAAGGCAACACAGCCTCAGAGCTCTTGACTGCTGCGGGATGATGAATTCCTTGACAACGTCCGTCTTTTCTGTGTTGATCATGATGATGAATTCAGCCTTCTTTCACATTATATTGTCCCCCAGGACCTCAGTCCCCACAGAGCAGAAAACGACCTGCTTTGAAGCCAGACAGACCAGGCTTTATGCCTGGTATGGCGGACATATACTTGATGTCAATTTCTTGATTGGGAGTCTAGGGGTACAGTTTAGTCTATCAATCTGGAGATAGCCAATGAGGCCTCTGTGTGGGCGTGGCTTTCTCCTGAGGATTCTGGGAGGTCTCGTGATCCGTCCCTCCTGGAGATGGTCCAGAGAGACCACCTGCCCAGTTGTTGGGAGTCGCTCTACTGGCAAGACAAGATGGCAGCGTCTGAGGAACTGGAAGAGCCGGAGGAGAAGCCACATGGCCTTACCCTGATGGAACCAGACCTCTGAACCCGGAAAAACCACAGGGAGACCCCTGCCAGTGCTGAGATGTTTCTGTCACCAATGGATACTGCTGATGGATCCTGAGCCCTGGACACGAGGAGCCATCAGGGCACCCCTGCCAGCGCCGGGACTTTGCACTCATTGGCCTGTGACTTCGTGAGTCGTAAGGAGACATTATAGACTGGTATCGGGCATACGGGCTAATATCAGACTTATGACTTTGGACTGGACTGGGTTGGGATGCTTTCTTAAGGTTCCATTCCTCTTGTATATAAACCTCTCCCTTATACCCATATGCATGTCTATGAATCTGTGTCTCTAGTCTACCCGGACTAATACCCCTGGCTTAGACGTGATGAAGGTAAGTTCTGTTCCAAAATAACAGAAACCTTGATTAAACACAAAGGTCAGGATGTGAAGCTCTTGTTCCTCCGCACAACGTGCACCCACTTTGGAAGGCAGCCCTTGTCCCTTCAAAGAATGAACAGGCGCTTCAAAGATTGAAAAAAAAATCATCTGCTTGGTACAATTTTCCCCACGTTTTTCTCACCAGTGCGGCTTTCCGTTTTCTTCAAACGTTTTCCTGCGATTGTCCAGTGTCCTTCAAGAATATCTATCAAGACCGAAACCTGTAGCGTCCCCCCAAACAGTGGCTCTCCCCTTCTGAGCCGCCCTTCTACCTTGACTTGAACTCGCCCAGCAGACGCGCTCAGAAGTCACTGCTTTGAGTGGACTTCTTTTCCTTTTGAAGGCTCCCTAAAGCGTCTGAGGCGGGTGCATTACTGAGAGAGCTTGTCTGCAGTCATCCATCCACTGGCCAAAGAGACACGCCCGATCATGCTTTCTTTGAAACTAACCGGTGTATCTGGGACCTGGATCCACGGAAGCAATACTCTGTCTGGCTTACACTTGTCTGAGCCGAGCCATCCAGACAAGCAATACAACCTCTCAGAGACTATATGTCCTCCTTGGAGAGGCAGGGAGGATCTCTTACTCACAGGTAGATTTGGAAGATTCAAAGAAGTCACGTCTAGGAAACCTCTGGCACCTGAGCTAGGGCAGAGGAAAAACCCCAGTGAGCTCCCGTCTCACAAGGTCACCTATGAAAACACGGCCAGCCTGTGGTGTTGGGAAGGTTAGCCAGCGGGCCTGGTGGTCTGTGGAGAACACTTTGGTGATTCCTTGGGACGTTAAAGATCCAACTACCATGTGACCCAGCAAGCCTCATCCCCATCCTAGCATCCTCCACACGACAAAGCACCGGAGAGCAGGAACATTCATGAAAGCCTGCACTCGGGATTCAGCAAAGTACTCCCTGGTCAAGGACACCCAAAG
>PVJH01045769.1:0-12207 GCA_004026705.1 Nesogale talazaci
CACAAACCAAGAAGCCGGGGCTCTGTGTGTGCAAGCGGGGAGCGGGGCAGGTTGTTCTAAATCTTCACAGTTTTTACCTTTTCACAGAAAAAGTATCATGACAAGCAGGACAACTGGGACGAGCCCACAGAGCACTTCTTAAATTGTTGGGGAATCTCTAGGTGTGTGTGTGTGTGTGTGTGTGTGTGTGTGTGTGTGTGTTTTAAAACTTCTCTCCCCATCAGGATGCGTCCTCTGCGCTAGCGCCTCACCTCTTGCCCAAGGACTAACAGTGTGTGCCCGTTTCCCCACCTGATTTCCTGCGGGCTGGAAGAATGGTTGCAGTACATACCTCAGAGTGGAGGAAGCAGAATCTGCCCTGGGGCTGCCGATGGGACATGCCCTGCTTTCCTTTCCACAGTCCCACCCAAGTCCTTTCTTGGCTGCTTCCGCTGGAGCCCTCTGAAACAGGCAGCTCAGGCCTCCACTTACTAACCACTTACCAGGAAACCCACTGGGTCTTTCCTTAGTCCTACCCTGGCCCCCCGCGGACATGCACAGGGAGCTTAGCTCCTACCTCTGACAGTCACAGTGTGGATACACAGTCAGGAGAGGAGCGTCGAGGATTGGCGGAGGTTTTCCTTTTCAAAGTGGGCTCCTATCCCTTGGGCCTTCCACTGCGACTCTGCATAGATGAAATTACAGGAGAGCGTCAGGCAGATTCTAGTCGCTGACTCCTCCCTTGAAGAAGACTTGCAGACCACAATTAGGTGAGAAAGGGTTCCCTGGTGGTGGGGTACCCCATAACAGCTTCTAGTCAGTTCCACATTCATATTTTTCAACTAATCTCATTAGCTAGCCACCGTCAAAGCCGGGACCCGACTCAGAAGCGTCGCTTTACTCAGGAAGATCATCTTCAGAAAGATCACAGGCACTCTGAGGATGGCGGCGTCGCCTCCTCCCTGGGAATCGGGAAGCTGGATTCCAGCTCACTGCCCTCCACTGGGTTGGTTGTCTCTCCCAGAAGCGATGGAAGCATTGGGGGGATGTTTGGGTCATCGTCCAGGATTCTTACGAGCACAGAGTTCAAGTTCACATTAAAGTTTATTCTCAGGGCTGAGCCCTGGTAGCGCAGTGGTTGTGCGCGGGACTGCGGCCCACTGGGATGGAGGTGTAATTCCAGCAGTGGGGCTGGGCCTCCTACTCCCACCACCAGAGAACAGTGATGCCCCCCCCCCCCCAAAAAAAAAGTTTATTCTCTCCTCAGGCTCCTCTTCAGGACTGCTGACCCTCCAAGAAAAGGACTCCTGGAACAGAGTCTCCCTTCTCTGGTGGGGCTCATATGCACTTTCTGACAGCCTGCGACAGGGCTCTGGCACTGGTGGGAGCCCAGCCTTCTCCTCTGACAGCTCTGGTTCAGCCACACCTGGGCCGACTAACTGCAACTCCTCCTAGGTGGCCCAAGCGAGGCAGGGGCTTGCCAATGAGTCCCTGCAGGGTGTAACCACCGGCGCTTGTTCGAGGGGCGCCTTCGTCCTCACTGTCACTCTCATCATAATTGTAGTTGCACACCTTCTTCTTTTGGTAGACATGAATGACCTCCACTGGATCCACAACTTCCAAAGGGTGACATCTCGGGCAATATCCAGGCAGACAAGTTATGAAAGCTCAAAGGGAAATACTGCTTTAAGCATATATAGCTCATTCATTTCAGTATTATCACGCTGCTTATGAAGAATACTGCTATTAAAAACACTGTGATTATTGCTCCACTTTGGGCAGATTCTGATGAGTCTGATTTCTGGACAGGAAGGAGAGCACATTTCAAGTGGGATCTTGTTATTCGTCCCAGGCCACTGGGTGAAAAATAAACGGATACACAGTGGTTTGTGTTTGGAATTTACTTGCCAAGGACATAGGGGAAATTTCCAGTGAGGTTTCCCTTTATTGCGGGATTGTGCTTCTTCACCATCTCCTTGGATTGAGGCTCAATGACTAGAGAAAAATAAGACTGCAACCTTTCCATGTCTATGTTCCAGGCAGCCCAGGATGGAAACTTCACTATCACCTTCAGAGGATCCTTGAAGCCAATAATATCAAAGTCTGGTGGTTCAAAGGATATGTAGTTGGCCAGAAAGAAATCGCCCGTGCAGCTGATTAGCACCCTGTTCCCTTGGAATTCCACTACTTGGATGAGGTCCGTCTCCTGGATGTCGTCTCCTGGATGTTCTTGCAATCCGTTAGGTTACAATGTGGTCTTGTGACATTTTCACAGCCAGCAACCAGCATCATGTCTTCGGATGTGCTCGTGATAGTGCACCATGGGGACAATGGAAGTGTCCCCCCGATAATATGGCCAGAAGATTGTGTATTAGCATCAGATTTAAGATGCAAGGCCCATCTAACGACGCAGGCAAAACAAATGAAGTGGCGATCGCGAGGCTGATGTACACCCAGGGGTACCAATGGAGAGGTCCGATCATTGAGGCATCCAGGTTGAAAAGCATCTCTGATACTTTTTTAAAGTCCTTGCTTCATTTACTGTCACATCTTTATTGTCAGTCCATCATCTGGGTCCGGGTCCGAGGTGCTGACTTCGGGGGGGCCCCCAGCTGGAGCCCAGGCTCCGCTGCCGGCTTTGCGCATCTGCGATGGGCGCTCGAGACCGCAGGCAGCCCCTGTGGCCGAGCAGTCCGGCGACCTCCTCGGGCGTGTACAGGCCAAGGACCAGGGACGCAGTCCTGACCCTCTGACTCGGTGGGGAGGGTTCCGGGCTTCAGCGGGCAAGGCTTGCCCAGGGCGGGCGGCTGCGGAAAGCCCCAGGGGAGGGTGTGCCGCGTTTTACTATAGCCATCCAGCAGCGCTCTGGGCGCGAACCTCATAGAGATTTTAAGTTCTCCTTTTTGGTAATGGATATGATACAATTCCTCTTGAATTTGTCATTGGCACCATAGGAAGCCAATGTGGTTTTCTCTTTCAAAATGGGAAATATCATTTCAATGTCCATTTTAGCTCACTAACACCTAGAATATGGAACTTTATGTGTTCCACTTCATTTTTTTGTGTGTGTGTGGTATCACTGGCCTGGTGGGAGTAGGAAGCCCAGCCTTGCTCCTGGAGAGCTGCTGCTGGATTTGAACCGTCAACCCTGTGGGCTGCTGTCCCGCACACAACCACTGCGTCACCAGGGCTCAGCTCCACTTCATTTATAATGGCTTCTGATTTTACTAAATTCATGCTCCATACATTTCAAGTTTCAATTATCAATCAATATTTTCAACTTTTTCTTCTCATCGTGAGGCATGCATGTCCCATTAGCAAATGAGAGTCCTGAAGCATTTACTCCAGTAGGCTTTACTCCATTCACGTCCTTCTGGTCAACTCCGCTTTCCCCAGTCATCTTGCAAGTGCCTTCTGACCTGAGGGCTCATCTTCTGGTACCGTTTCTGACAATGAGCTGCTACCGTTCATGATGGTTTCAGTATCTTACAATATTCTGCTGCTGTCTGTATGTTTTCAGGGGTTAGCTCCTCTGAAGTGGACCGCCTCGTTTGTCTCCATACCCTGTTCTTAGTCTGGAAGCCAGGCTGAAACCTGGGTGACCCTGCTGGCATTTGCAATACCACTGGCATAACTTCCAGCTTCACAGCAACACACAAGCCGCCACAGTGTGACAAACTGACACAGAAGTGATGGAGGACTGAGAAACAACACCCCTAATCCGGTCAGAGCCCTGATCCAATGTAGAGTAAGTCCTGTGTAGAGGAGAAATACAAATGCCCTGGAAAAGTTCCTTCAAAGTTCCTGAGTATTTAGCCAAGGCATTGGCCACAACCCACAAACCAGTGTCCATTCATCCATTTGGCCATTTCCCCTTCTAAGCAAACCGAACGGCCAGATGTTATTGCTAGAGGTCCTGTCCATGGGGAAGATTTCTCTTCACCACTGTCCTTCAGGGAGTTCTCAGGAAGGAACTGTCGTGCTTCTGCTGCCCACTTTTGACCAGTACCTTCATGTCATGCAGCACCATCAGGAAGCCAAACAGTATTTCTCTCTTCGTCGGTCAACTGATCACATGGAGCTCCCCACAGGACCATAGGTGCAGACTGGGGGGAAGATATAAGAGGAGATCGCATGCATTTGGATCGGGTCTTCCTGCAGCTCACTTGTACCTTCGGGTCCTAGTTTAGTCCTACTCCATGTATATCACTTTCATGGAACGGTGGAGTGCCCCGTGCACATCCAACTTCATGAGTCTGCTTCAGACAACAATGGGCAGTTCGGGTCACAAGGTGACTTGGTCACCCATGGTGAGACACTCAACCTTCACTAAGGCCCAGCAGCAAGCCACATGCTGCTTTTCAAAATGCGATCATTGTCTCAAGAGGATGGCAGAGCTTGTTCCAAATTCCAAGGATCTGTGCGGTGATTTGCCAGTAAGTTCCTGCCACAGACTCCAAATGATATCTCCAGCTGCCACTGCCACCTTGAGCACCATTGGATGGGCTGGATCATGTGGCCCAAGAGGTAAAGGGGCTTGCCCGGCAGCCTGCTTCTGATGCAGAGCCAGTCCTTCTCTTGTCGTGGGCACCACTCGGAACTGGCAGCTTTTCAAGGCACTTGATACAAAAGCTGCACCAGCACATCCAAACGAGGCATCCATTGCCTCCACATCCAAAGAGGCCCACCAGGTGCCGCGCCTCCTTTTTAGGTGTGGGAAGGGCCAGATGCACTTTAGTAGGAATGTCTCAATATACCTCACATCCCCATACCCTAGAAACTTCACTGAAGTGAAAGGCACCTGGATTTTGGTTAAATTACTTTTCAGCACACAGATAGGAACCCTAGTACCATAGTGCTTAGGCAGAGGGCTGCTCATCAAAGGGTCAGTAGTTCAAAACCATCAGCCGATCCCCAGGAGAAAGAGGAAGTTTTCTGTTCCTCTAAAGAGTTACCATCTCAACTACTCACAGGTGCAGTTCTACCCTGTCCTGTGTTAGAAACCGCTCAATGGCAGCAGGCTAGAATACACAGATGTATTCCCAGTAAGTCTGAAGTCACTGATACTTCTTCCTTCCTAGGTCCAGTCATCATAATGTATCGATGTAATGGATCAGTGTGATATTTTGTGGAAGGAAAAGGCAATTTAAATCTCTCTGTACTAAACGATGGCATAGGCCTGGAAGAGTTGACAGATCCTGGTGGGTGAGTTGTAATAAAGTGCATTGTATGCCCTATCCAGCCAAACGCACACTGCTTTTAGTGGTCTTTTGAAACCAAAATTGAAAAGGGGCATTGGCTCAATCTATAGCTGCATACTAGGTACCAGAAGAATTATTAATTTGCTCCAGCAATGAAACCACATCTGGAAAATCAGTTACAATTGGAGTCTCCACCTGGTTAAGTTTATAATCTGCTCTCATTCTCTGAGGTCCATGTGATTTTTGCACAAGCCAAATAGGCTAGTAAGGATCCTTCAAGTCCTTGATGGTGGAACTAATCTCTCCAGGAATGTAATATTGTTTCTTATTTACTATTTTCTTCAGCAGACACAGTTTTATGGTGTCCACTTGGCTTTCCCAACATAATGGCCCTCATCCCACCTTTGAGGAATCCATTAGGTGGGTTCTGACAATTCCTGACTATGTCTGTGTCAACAATGCTTTCTAAAACTAGAAAAATTACTGCAAGATGCATTCAAGGACTCACTGGAACCACTATGAAATAAATCTTAGTTGACTTCATTAATATCTTGGTCTCCATATACAGCCAATCTGACTGGTAGGCCTTCACAACATTTTGGATTTAGAGTTCATTAAAAGTGTCTAGTGGTTCCTGAAAAGCCCGAGTATTTCCTTGTCTCCAGTGAAAATTTAGCTGTAGTTCTGAAATTTGACACAAGTCTGGAATTCATTGTGGGATCGTGACTCTAGTTCTGGTGATTCAAGTTAGTCTGTCATGATCCTGATCTAGGATTTTTTCTGCTTGTAAAAATCAGATATTTAGTAGGCTTCCCATCTATCTATTTCACGCCTAGGAGCACCTTGCATAAGTAGACAACACCATAGGGTCATTAGAGTCAGGCTATTCTGATTACTACTTTGACTCTCTTGTTTATTTTCGTAACCATACCCACCTTATCTCTATCAATTTAGTCCTGCCACTTGGCCTCTACCCCCATGGGGCCCAGTCAGCCCCATTGTAGGCGAGTGTCTTAATTCAATGAGGGCAGCTTCCACTCTCAAGCCTGGCTGACATAAAGTAACAGTTCCAGGAGTCCAGAGATGCTGGAACTCCCTACAAAAATTATCCTTACCATCCCAGTGAAGGGTATGTCCTCAGGGCACTTTTGTGGGTCTGTGGGTTTATCCTGATAAATCCACTCCAGCATACTAACTTCCCCAAATTTCTATAACTTCTTTTGTTTTGTTTTGTTTTGTTTTTCGGGGCATCACTGCTCTCCGGTGATGGGAGTAGGAGGCCCAGCCCCACTGCTGGAATTGAACCTCCGTCCCAGTGGGCCGCAGTCCCGCGCACAACCACTATGCCACCGGGGCTCAGCCCTCTATAACTTCTTTTATAGTGTGTAATTCTAGTATTTTTATAGTATGTAAGCCTAGTACTTTTGTTTTAGTGTATGATCAATCCTTTTATTTTGAATATTAAAAAAATAATTTGGGGAATAATTTTGGAAGTCAGATAAAGACTAAAAATCTCCTGAATATTGTTCTATGCAGTTCATGATTCAGTTTATAATGGCTGAAAGGAAAAAATAAAACAAATATAGCCAGTTCTCTTGACCATAACTCAAACCAGCATCATTAACAAACTTATACCAAACTTCCCCAGACAGGATGATAGGCCAAGGCAGAGGCTAGGATTGAAAACCCTTTACAAAAATGAGAGTGGCATCAGTTCCAGAACATGCAAGTATTTGAATGATCTTTGATATCGGTGTCCTATTGGCAGTCCATCAGGTTGTTCCACTTTCCTAAGTCCTGGAGTATCCATGTCAGCTTTGCCACATACATTGGAAGCCTCCACTGTTGGAGAGGACCTTGGATGTGCAGGTAACATTCCAGAGGAATAGATGACTCCAAGCATTGGAACTTGCACAGAAGGAGAGTGTGCCACAAAAACTCTGGAGGGCAACCATGGGGGCTGGAATCCATAGAACCTGAAGAACCGGACCTGAGAGCATTGACCAAGGGCAGGCAGGATGTCTGTGAGCTTGGTGTCAGCAATCCCGTAGCAACCTACATGCAGGGTGTGGAGGGTTTCTGAGTCCTCTCCAGCAGAGTTTGGAGGAACTGAGGATTGAAGCCGGTCAACTCGATACCGCTCAAATTCAGAAACCTTAGACGTTTGGTGCTTGGACACAAGGAGAGGAATGTCAAGTCAGACTCCAAAACAAGCAGTCAGTTATCCAGAGGATCTTCAAGGGCCCCTTCAGGCACCCAAAAATCTGGTCCTGGTGACCTTTCAGGAACTGAATATAGTTCAAAAGGAGCTCCTGGAGCTGGTGTAGACTGAGAAGCTGAGAGGTCAATTGGACAACTAAATTCTTCACCTCATTCTCCTCCCTCAGGTATGTAAGATGGTTTCAGAGAGAACAAATCATCTTAGAGGAACCACCTGGTCCAGGAGAGGAGCTAGTCTGGCCAGGGTAGATAGTTCCTAACTGCAATTCACTGCCACTCCTGGACAGGGTCCAACTGCATCATTTTCAGGATCTTCTCAGTAGTTCCAGTTCTAGTTGACTTATTAAACATCTTGAATGATGCAGGAAGCATTTAGAGGAGATGAAAAGATTACAGAGTTGTACCCAAAAGCACTAGTAGACACTAATGTATTTCAGGAAGTAACATAAGAGCAAGAACTAATGGTGCTGAAGAAAGAAGTTCAAACTGCACTGAATGTGTAAGCCATAACACCCCACCCCCAATGCATCCCCAATCCAGAAACTGATGGAGTACCCATTAAAATGTTCCAACAAGCTGATGAAGGACTGGAAGCACTTATTCATCTATGCCAGGAAATTTGGGAGGCAGCTACATGGCCAACTAACTGGAAGAGATCCGTGTTTGTATCCATTCCAAAGAAAGGTGAACCAACAGAATGCTCAAACTACAAAACACTATCACTGATATTGTATGCGAGTAAACTTTTGCTGAAGATCACCCAACAATAGTTGTGGCAGTACATTAGTAGGGTGTTGCCAGAGGTTCATGCTAATTCTGAAGAGGAGACGGAACAAGGGACATCATTGCTGATATTAGATGGACCTTGACTGAGAGAAAACCCTATAAGAATGGTGTTTATTTATTTATTTTATTGACTGTACAAAGGCATTTGATTATGGGTACCATAACAAACTATGGATAGGTTTGAGAGAAATGAGAATTCCATAACACTTCATTGTGCTCATGGGGAATCTGTTTATGGATCAACAAGCAGTTGTGTGAGCAGACCAAGGATTTTCTGCATGGTTTAAGATTAAGAAAGGTGTGTGTCAGGGTTCTATTCTCTCACAATACTTATTATACCTATAGATGAGAAAATAATTAGGAAAACTGGATTACATGAAAAAGAATGGTTTGCCATGATTAGAAGATTGATTAAAACCTATGATATGCACATGACACAACATTGAGCGTTGAAAGCGAAGAGAGCTTGAAGCACTTGCTGATGAAAATGAAGGATTGCAGTCTTCCATATAGTTTACAATTCAACGTAAAGAAAATCAAAATCCTCGAAACTGGAGCAGTAGGGAACATTACGGTCTATGGAGAAAAGTTTGAAGGAGTCAAGGATTTCAACTTGCTTGGATCCACAATCAATGTTCATGGAAGCAGCAGTCTAGAGCTCGAATGGATGCATTGCATGAGGTACCTCTGCTTCCCACTACCTCGTTAACGTGTTGTAAACAAAGATGCTTCTTGGAGAAATGAGATCCCTCTGCCCCGAGCCATGGCATTTTCAGTTGCCTTATATGCGTGTGAAAGTTGGATATTGCGTAAGGTAGACAGTGGGAGTATCCATGAATTTGAATTACAGCGCTGGTGAAGACTATTGAAAGTACCATGGACTGCCAAAAGAACAAACAAATCTGTCCAGGAAGAAATAGAAGAATGTTCATTAGAGGAAAGATGGCAAAATTTGGTCTCATTACTTTGGACATGATGTCAGGAAAGACAAGTCCTGAGGGAAGGAAAGGGCATCGTGTTTGGTAATGTAGAGGGGCCACAAAAAGAGCAAGGTCCTTGAAAAGATGGATTGGCACAGTGCCTGCAACAATGGACTCAACCGTGAAGATAATTATGAAGGTGGTGCAGCACTGGTGGTGTTCCTTCTGTTCTACATAGGATTCTGATGTCAGGACTCACTAGATGGTGCCTAACAATAACGACAACCTCCATGGATGTTGTTTGTTGGTCAAGTAAAGGGAAATTCTTGAGAGTTTCAGTGTCTTCTCCATTTATCATGATGTTGCTTCTTAGCCCAGTTGTAAAGATTTACTACACTGAGATGTAGTCAATACTGAATACTGTAGTCTTTGATCTTCATCAATGAATGCTTCACCCAGTTTATGACACACAGAAGGAATGTATGCATAGAAGACAAAAGCTGAAGCTATGGTTTATCAGGCAGGGGTGGGGGGAACAGGAGGAAGATTGGGGAGCAAACAGTGAATGGGGGTGTGAGCAGGAAGCACTAGAACTGATTTTGATAAAGCTCTTTCTAAAAGTGACTCAACTATGGAAGTCTATGATATGTGCATTTTTTATCAAGAAAACTACTAAAATAAAAGAAACCAAATCTGACCCAATGGTTACCATAGGTGAAGGAGGAAGAGGTTTTTCTTAGTGGGCATTGAGCTTCTGTTACTGAGGGTGGGATAATTTGGAAAAAATATATCAATAATAGTTGTGCCACATGAACAGTTGAGCATAATCAATGGCACTAAATTATACATACATAAGATATTGAATTAAGGAATGTTTTGTTGTATATATTTTTGCCACAACTCTGTAAGTCTATCTAGATAAGATAGACTGGATGAACAATCTGGAAGAGAAAACAGCGGGACTGGTGATGATGTTGATGGGTGTCTGGCTATCAAAGATATAGCATCTGGAGTCTCAAAGACTTAAAAGTAAACAAGTGGCCATATAGCTCAGAAGCAACAAAGTCTACATGGAAGAAGCACACTAGCCTGTGTGACCATGAGGTATCAATAGAAGCAGTTATCAGGCACCCAAGGACAAAAATCACATCATTGCATGCCCACTTTCCTGATATGATCGCTGAAGACAAAGGTATGCATAAGCAATTATGATGAAGAAAGCTGGTGGTGCCCAGCTATCAAAAGATATAGCGCCTGGGGTCTTAAAGGTTTGAAAGTAACCAAGCATCCATCTAGCTCAGAAACAACAAAGCCCACATGGAAGAAGCACACCAGCCTGAGTGACCACAAGTTGTTGAAGGGATCAAAGAACTAAAAATTAAATCATTATTAATGAGAAGGATTGGGGACCGAAGGTCCATCTTGCAGGGGGAGTGACATCCCCTTACGAAAGGGTCATCCCCTTACGAAAGATGAGCCAGTTAGGGCACAGTGTAGCAATGATGAAATATGCAACTTTCCTCTACTTCTAAAATGCTTCCTCCCTCCCACTAGCATGAACTGAATTCTACTTTACAAATCTAGTTAAACCAGAGAATGTACCTTGGTACAGATAAGAACTGGAAACATGGGGAATTCAGGACAGATGATCCCTTTAGGACCAGTGGGGAGAGTGGCAATACTGGGAGGATGGAGGGAAGGTGGAGTAGAAAGAGGGAATTGATTATAAGGATCTACATATAATCTCCTCCCTGGGGTACAGACAACAGGGAAGTGGGCAAAGGGAGACATCGGACAGCATTCAATATGACAAAATAATAATTTATAAATTATCAAGTGTTCATGAGGGAGTGGAAAAAGGAGGAGCCAATACCAAGGGCTTAAGTAGAAAGAAAATGTTTTGAGAATGATGACAGCATAAAAGGTACAAATGTGCTTTGTATACAATAGATGTATTGTGCTGAGTTGTATGAGCCCCCAATAAAATGATTAAAAAAATAAAAGACTCAATGAAAACATGATTACTCTAATAGCGATGAGTAAAAAGGAGAAGAAGATGTTCTAAAATTGATGTGGTGATGATTCTTGATATGATTGAACTCTTGGATTGGATGATATATGAAGTGCCTATGAAATTGTTTTAAAAGTAAGTGCATCAAATTCCCTCTACTTTGAATAAGCAGCATTGTCACGTACATATTCAAGGTTAATAAATGAATCTTCCTCCAATTCTGATGTGATGTTCTCCATATTGTCTAGCTTCTTAGATATTTGCTAAGGATATATATTGAATAAGTATGGTTAAAGGATGCAACCCAATACATACTTCTGAATTTAAACCATGCAGTATGCCCTTGCCCTGTATGAATGGCTGCTTCTTGGTCTATGTACAGATTCCACATGAGTAAAATTAAGTATTTCAGAATTTCCATTCTTCCCAGTGCTTTCCATATTTTTCTATGATCCACCCATTTAAAGGCTGTTACAGGGTCAGCAAAGCACAAATAAACATTTTTCTGCTATTTTCTACTTTCAGCCCTGATCTATCTGATACCAGCAATGAATCCCTCATTCTACATACTCTCTCAAATCCATTTTGAATTCCTGGAAGTTCCCTCTCAATGTATTGGTGAAACTTCTTTTTAATTCACCCCAGCAAAATTTTGCTTGTGTGCAATATTAATCCTGATCCACATTCTGTTGGGTCACCTTTCTTTAGAATTAGCAAGTATATCGTACTCATGTCCAGTTCAATAACTGTCTACAAGGTTTATTGGCATACATGAGTAAGCACCTTCAACATTGTACTCACTTGTTGAAGCATCTGAATTGGTCTTCTGTCACTTTCTGGAGTCTTCTCTTTCCCCAAGTCTTCAGTGCAATCTGAATGTCTTCCTTTAACTTCACTTGTTTTCGATAATATGCTATCTCTTGAAATGGCTGAATATCAAACAATTATTTCTGGTACAGTGGCTCTGTGTGTCTTTTATTTATTTATTTTATGCTCCCATCTTTTTTTTTTTTTAATGCTTCCTGCATCCAAACCAAACTGGCTGCCATCCGTCAATGCTGTCTCACAAAGACCCCCTGAGGCTTGACAA
>PVJH01045770.1:0-12201 GCA_004026705.1 Nesogale talazaci
GTACCACCCCTACACTGTTATAGACATGAAATTATGTCACTACCACAACAAGTGGGGCCACAACTGAGGTTACATAATTGATAATGGATTGAGTGGAGAAGCTGCTGGATGTATGCTGTTCTTGTTAAATGCCTGATGAGCTTTGTTTAAGAGCATAGTTTTGAAATTTAAGCTGAGATTATGTCAGAGAACCCATCCATGCACAATGGAAGGGAAAGCCATCCTATCCTGTGCTATCACCATGATCAACTGGGGACTAAATTGATCCATAGGCAGGGTTTTTTGGAAACAGATTGCCAGGCTTTTCTTCCTACTTTGTCTTCATCTAGAAATGCTACTGAAGAGCGTCCAGCATCAGAGCAACACATGAGTCCCCAATGACACACAGGTGGTGGTATACAGGAAGCACATAGACAAAGGGCTGAGCTTAAGTTTCCTAAATCCAAAGCAAAGTCAATCCCACTGCCATCAAGTCCATTCTGACCCAGTGAAATCGATTCTGACCCAGTGGAGTCCCTTTATGGGGAGTCGGAGATGATAATACTTTATCACCAAGGCATGGAAAGGGAGAATTCTACCACTGAACCACCAATACTGTCCATGGATATTGGGAGCTACTTTCTCATAGTAGGACGTGCATGTGTGTGTATGTGTGTGAGCATATTTTATAGTCAAGAGCAAACTTATGCCATTTTTAGCTACTGAAACTAAGGCTTTGTATTTATATTCCAATGTACTTAATGCTGTCACACAATTGTGTATTAGCAAGCCACTCCTCTACAATGGAGATACTGGTCTATATATCTTCTCTTTAATGATCTGTTATCTATAATTAGTTTTCAGTAGCATGATTCACTCTTTGCTTAGAAATAATTTTTGCAATGTACTCTGACTGGCCATAGTATCTTTATAAGATTGATTTTTCCCCTCTTTTTGCTTCACTTTGTTGCTAAAAAATAACATTGGAATATTCCCCAACTTCTGCCCTTTCCCCATTTGGAATGTGTACTGCTGTTGGAATGTGTCCAAATTAGGTTCCAGCATCCTTCTTTCCTATGATCCTGTTGCTGTTGGCTTAGTCCACATAGTTTTTAAAATGGAGTATCACTATTTTCCAGAAAATCTTCATGTAAAATTGTTTTTTATTCATTCTGAACATACCTCTTTCATGGCCCTAGCGGCTTTTTAAATGGCTGCTTTGTCATATGAAATACATAATGGTGATGTTTACTAATGGTTATATGCTAACTACCAGACTTATAATTTATTAATTAAAGGGAAAAACCCTTTTGTCATATTCTTTACAATATGAAGCCAGTAGCTGCTTTATGGGAGAAAGATGAAGCTTTCCACACTCATAAAGTATCCTAGTCATGGGCTGAGCCCCAGTGGCATAGTGGTTGTGCGGGGGACTGCAGCCCACTGGGATGGAGGTTCAATTCCAGCAGCGGCTCCACAGGAGCAAAGGCTGGACCTCCTACTCCCACCATCAGAGGGCAGTGATGCCCCCCCCCCAAAAAAAACAAAGAATCCCAGTCTCAGAAACCTACAGAAGCAGTTTTTCCCTATCCTATAAGGTCTCAGTGAAACTGAGTTTACTCCAGGGCAGTGAATTTTTTGTTTTGTTTTTATTTTTTGTATTCTACTCCTTGAACTCCATGTGAACACTTAGTGAAGACAGCATTGCTTTAAAAACATGACAAGTTTTCAGAGAATACATAAGTTTTGATCTTAAGTTTGATTGCAATTACTGACATATAGGATTTTGAGCCTTTTCCATATTCTGTGCTGATCTCTTCAAGTCTAGGGACATGTTCTGTGATCTTTCTCATCATTAGATCAAATGTCTTTAACAAAGTGGCTTGTACATCGAAGACATTTGAGAAAGACTTTCTGAATGGATATATGGCTGTTATTTCCAGGTTCATGTCAACTGGGTAATATTAACAAATGGACAGTAAAACATTGTATCCAAATCAATGGTGAGAATGCACAGAAAAAGTAAAAATTGGGCTAGCAGCATGAGAATAGTTTAGAGACAATATAATATAGTCTATTGAAGAGATGGACCCAGACTATGGCTGCAAGAATGAGTTTAAACCTGCAAATACTGATGAAGACGGTGCTGTCGCAGGCTGTTTCCTCGTGCTGTAGGTCCAGGCTCCGTGAGTGGTATCCAGCTCAGTGACATTTATTTCAGTGAGACAGTTTAGTTTGGGGCTTTTATTACTGAGGCTTTATCTTCGATTTGGGGCAATTAAGTTAAATGAAAGTAAATTCTATTAACAATTTTACAAAATGAAGGCAAAAGGCTTTCTTGACAAGTGAAGCCAAACAATTATTTGATATAACTAACTTTTAAAATCTCAGAAACTCCATTATAATCTGGACACATGACATATATGATTGGCAAGTTAGATAAAGATTTGTGAATCACTTAAAAGCACTGGCCTACTAGCTGTTTGAAGAAGGTAACATGTACAGTTTATCTAAGCTGGTATACATGCTATATTTAGTTCTAATGAAATGTGACCTAGATACATTAATGTAACAGAGTAGTTTGGGAATTTTTTGTTTATAAGACTAGTTAAATCCATTTTTCAATTGCTTCTTCTTTCAGAGTTTTGAAGCCTTATAGATACACCAGAAACATCCATTTAAGTCCAATTTATAAGAAAAAAAATAAAGCTTGATCCAGCCTCAATAATGATATGAGAAATACTATATTACCTCCAAATTGGCATTAAATATATGATTTTTAACAGTAAAGTGGTGAATATATTAACAGACATATTCTTCACATGTTTTAAAATTAGTAGGCTTTCTAAAGAAATGCACAGGGCTATAATTAGTCCTGTTAAAAATGGCTAGACTCCACCCACCCATCCCCCAGGGGGACTAATAACAGAAATGTGGGAGACTAATAACAGGAGACTAATAACAGGGGGACTAATAACAGAAGGGAGACAAGGGACAGTGTAAGACACAAAATAACAAGAATGATATATATTTGATCAAGGATTCACATGGGTGGGAGGGGAGAAGGATGGTTAAAAGAGGGCTGATACCAAGGACTCAAGTTGAAAGAAAATGTTTTGGAACTGATGTTGGCAACATATGTACAGTGTGTTTGATACAACTGAAATATGGATTGCTATAAGATCTGCAAGAACCTTCAATAAAATGATTAATTTAAAAAAATGTGTCATCTGTATTTGTCATATACTCAGACTGTCACATAGAAATATGTAGCTAGCATGTATAGAAATTAATTGCTAAGCATGCATACAGATAGTTTAAAATCTGTAAATCTAGTGTCATGGGCTGAATTGTGACTCCCCAAAGTATGTGTCAATTTGGATAAACAACTATTCTCAAAATTGTGTAACTATCTTGTATTTTGTGACCCCATAGAATTATCTCCTGTGTTGTAAATCCTAACCTCTATGATGTTAACTAGGTAGGATTACAGAGAGTTATGTAAATGAAGAAGGATACAATCTAGAAGATTACTTTGCATTTTGGGTAAATCTCTTGAGATAGAAAAGAGAATAAACAAGCAAACAGAGATCAGGGGAATCCCTGCCACCAAGAAAGGAGAGCTGATAGCTGAACATGTTCCTTGGATCAGACTTCCTTTGCTGAGAAATTCTTAGACCCAAGTGAACACAATGCTGAGAAACACCAAGATCTCCAAGAAATGCTGAGTCCACTGATGTTAAAAGAAGAAAAGAACATTTCCCACAGCCAACAGAGAGAAACAGCCTTTCCCTAGAGCTGAGACCTGAATTTGCATTTCTAGCCTTCTGAGCTGTGGGCAAATAAATTTTTGTCTCTACTTGGGATCCCAAACCATCTACTTGGGGTCATTTCTGCTGCTGCAGCAGGCAATAACTAAAATATATAGTGAGATAACATTCTTGTTTCAAATAATTTTGATATATTTATTCTATATACAAACCAAAATCAAATCATATTTTGGTGAGACATGATGCATTGACAAAAATGTGGAGCTGAGTCCTGGTGGCATAGCGGTTGAGTGTGGGACTGCAGCCCACTGGCTTGGCGGTTCAAATCCAGCAGCAGCAAGGCCAGGTAGCTCCCATGACCACCAGAGGGCAGTGATGCCAAAAAAATCCCCCGAAAAACAATGTGTTTGGTGTGATGCCATCCGGTAAGTGCCCACTCACACTGACTCTGTGTACCACAACAGAAGCAAACATAGCCCAGTCCCACATGAGCTTACAACTGTGTTTATGTTTGAACTCACTTTTGCAGTCATGTGTCGACCCATCTTTTTGAGGACCTTCTTTTTTCTTGTTACCCCTCTACTTTACCAACATGATGTCCTTGCCCAGGGACAATTCTCTCCTGGCCACAAGTTCTTGAAAGTAAGTATCCTGATCCGTGCTTCTAAAGATCATTCCTGCTTTACTTCTACGGCGGCCATGTACTTGATGTTAATTTCATGATTGGGATGTAGGGATGGAGATAGCCACTGAGTAGCCAATGAGACATCTGTGTGGGCCAGGGTTTCTGCTGAGAATTCTGGAAGTTTCATGGTATCTTCCCTGGAGATGAGAGACCATTTTCCCAGTTGTTGGGAGTCGCTCCACTGACAAGAAAGATGGCAGTGTCTGAGGAACCAGAAGAGCTGAAGGAGGAGCCATATGGCCTTACGCAGCTGGAACCAGACCTCTGAAGCTGGAAAAGCCACAGAGAGGTCCCTGCCACCTCTGAGATGTTTCTATCATCAATGGATACTGTTGATGAACCCCAAACCCTGCAAACGAGGAACCATGAGGGGATCCCTGCCACAGCCAGGACTCTGCACCCACTGGTCTGTGACTTCATGAGTTGGAAGGAGACTTTATAGACTGATATCAGACATATGGGCTAATATCGGACTTATGACTTTGGACTGGACTGGGTTGGGATGCTTTCTCGATGTTCCATTCTTCTTGGATATAAACCTTTCCCTTATATCCATATGCATGTCTATGAATTTGTTTATCTTGTCTACCCGGACTAACACAACTTCTTTTCAAACAGATTAGTTTGTTCTTTTGGTAGTCCATTTTATTTTCGATATTCTTCATCAGCACTATAATTCAACTTATAATTCATTCACAATTCAATTTTTTGTTTTCTTTACTCAATTTCTAATTTTTCCCATGCATATGAGGCCATTGAAAATATGATCTCTTAGGTCATGCACACCTATTCATCAAAGTGACCTTCTCATTTTCCAACACTTTGAAAAGGTCTCATGCTGCTGCTTTATCTAATTCAATGCAACATTTGATCTCTTGGTCATTGTGCATATGAGCATTGATTGTGGATCCAAGCAGTACAAAATCCTTGACTTTTTAATGTTTTCTCCACCCAGCATGATTTGTCCTTGATCTAGGAAGTGCGAGGATTTTGGTTTTCTTTATAATGAGTTGTAAACTACACTTAAAGGCTGCAATCCTTCATCTTTATCAGCAAATGTTTCAAATCCTCCTCACTTGCAGTGCAAGCAAAATTCTTCCATTTGCATATTGCATATTTCTTCAATCTTGATGTGGAGCTCAGCGCATATAATTCAGCTTCTCTAATTGCGCATCATGTAGACTGATGTACACCTTTCCTGATTTTAATCCATTCAGCATTCCTTTGTTCTGTTCCCATAACTTCTTTCTGATCCATGTACAGGTCCCCTATGTGCACAATTTGGTATTCTGTAATTCCCATTCTGTTCAAGGCTGTCCATACTTTGTTATTGCCCACACAGTAGAATGACCTTTCATGGTGAATAAAACAAAAATAAACATCTTCCCGGTATTCTCTGCTTTGAACCAAAATCCATCTGACAACAGCAATGGTATCCTTTGTTCCAAGTCCTCTTCTGAATTGGGCTGGAACCACTGGCAGTTCCCTGTCAATTTACTGCTGCAGTTGGATAGTCTTCAGAAACATTTTACTTGCATGTGATATCAATGGTATTGTTCTATAATTTGTGCTTTCTGCTGGGTCACCTTTCTCTGGAATGGGTAAAAATATGGGTTTCTTCTATTCAGTTAACCAATTAGTTGTCTTCTAAATTTCAGTCCTTCAGTCGCCTGTTATGACATTTAAATTGGCATTTCATCAATTCCTGGAGCCTTGATTTTGGCTAATGCTTTCAGTGCAGCTGGACTTCAGCTTCCATTAATTTTGGTTTGTGTTCATATGCTGCCTCTTGAAAGGTTGAGTGTTACCTAGGATTTTTTTTTAAGTATAATTACTTGCTGTATTCTTTCCAACTTACTGTGATGCTTCCTGTATCATTCAGCATTTTGGCCATTTTGTCAATATTTCATCTGAAGGCTTGGCATTTTCTTGGTAAAATTATTGATTGAAAAATGAAATGCAGAAACAAGAAAAATCAATAATTCAAATAGCTTTAAGGATAGAGACAACTTTGAAGACCATATATATATGTGCAAGACCAGGTATAATTGTTCAAGACCAATGACTTCCTTCTTGAAAACAGTATTTCACCAATATAAACAATATCTAAACATATGGATTCCACTGGTTCACCTTGTGTTGGAACACACAACAATCAAATAGAAGATATCTGTGAAAAAAGTCAACAATTAAGCTTACTATCATCCATCAAATCAAAGCCAGTAATCAATGCATACCAGACCATCAATTGCTAATGAAACTTCAAGTTTAAGTTGAAGAAAATTAAAATAGTTCACAAGACCCAGAGTACATCCTGGTGCCTAAACTACCTGAATTTAGAGATCTCTCAAGAATAAGAATGACATATTGAATACTAATGAGTAAGAACTACACAAGTTGGGTGACAACATCAAGGACATCATAAATGAAAAAGGTAAAGCACTATAAAAACAAGAGAAAAAAATATCAAAAAAGATGTCTGAAGAAGAGATTATCATACCTGAATTTGTTGTAGGCTTATATATTTCGCTTACTGGCTCCATGACAGAAATCTTGGTTTTTTAAAAAAACAAAACAAAACATCATTGGTTGTCTTTTCTTTCTTTGTTGTTCCTATCTTTATATGTTATTTTCTATTTCAAGTTGCTTTTTATTGTTTCTGTTAGGTTTACTAGTTTATTGAGCATAGAAGGAGTGTATGCATACAGACAATAATTGATATAATAGTTTATCTTTGAAGGGAGGTGGAGAGAGTGAGGGGAACTGGGGAACAAGCCAAGCTGCTGGAGGAGGGAGTCTGAGAACTTATTCTAATGTTATATATATGTACACATACTCTTTTTAAAAGTGACTTAACTGTGGAAGAATATTATATGTGAATTTTATATCAAGAAAGTTACCAAAAATAATAAATAAGAAAGTTGACCAATAGTTACTACAAACAGAGGAGGAGTTTTTGTTCATGGGGCATCGAGTGTATGTTAATGTTGGTGCAATAATTTGGAAAAGGATATCAATAATGATTGCACAATATGAAAAGTATAATCAATCACACTGAATGATATGTGTAGAGAGTGTTGAACTGGAAAATGTTGCCACAATTAAAAAATAGTTACATTTATAAAAATGAATACAAGGAAGAAGGTGTTCTAAAATTGATTGTGGTAATGATTTTATAACACGTCTTGATCTGCATTTACAATACTTCTTGAATTGTATGATGTGTGGGTGAAATACCAATAAAACTGTTGGAAAAATTGGGTGTCAATAGGAGCCAGAAACATGGGGAATTTAGGACAGATGATCTCTTCAGGACTAGTGGTCATAGTGGTGATACCAGGAGGGTGGAGGGAACGTGAAGTAGAGAGGAGGAATCAATTGCAGGGATCTACAAATAACCTCCTTCCTGAGGTATGGACAACAGGGAAGTGGGTGAAGGGACATATTGGACAGTGTATGATATGACAAAATAATGATAATTTGTAAGTTATTAAGGACTCATAATAATTTATGAAGGGAAAGGGGATGGGGAGGGAGGGGGAATATGGGAAGCTCATACTCGGGGCCTAAGTGGAAGAAGGATGTTTCAAGAATGATAGTGGCAACAAATGTGCAAATGTGAACTGCATACAACTGATGTATGTATTGATCATAAGAGTTGGATGAGCCCCCAATAAAATGAATTAAAATAAAAAAATAAAAAGTTGGGTGTCAAAAAGACTCAGAAATGTTCTCTTGAATCTAGAGGACAGATGTGGCCCCATATCATTTTTACACAACCCAACAAAAAGCAAATAAAAATCTTTACAACTGGGCCAATCAACAGCATCATTTTAAACCAAGGCTGAAATTGCCCTCACCCCCTTTTTTTTGAAATGTGGATTCAGATTTTTGCCCAAGGAAGCCAAGGTCAAGACATCAACCAACATATTGCATTGGGCAAATCTGCTCCTCTTTAGATTGCTAAAAAGTTAAAATGTCACTTTGAGCACCAACCTATATCTAACCCCAGCAAGGATAAGTATTTTCAGTTCTCTCATATGCAACTAATAAGGGAGACTGAAGAGTTGTTGCCTTTGAATGCTGGCAAAAAAATGGAAAAATCATGGACTAGCGGAAGCACAATCAAATCTACGTTTTGGAAGGATGGGTAGCTTGACTTTGTTTCATTACTTTGGAAATACCATCTACAGAGATCTGTACTTGGAAAAGAACACCATGTTTGGGAGATTAGAGGAAACCTCCTCAATAAGATGGTTTAACACAGAGGCTACAGCGTCATCAAAACCAAACAATGATTGTGAGCATGGCAGGGGATTCGGCCTCATTTTTTGTCTGTTATACATTACGTCATTATGAATTGGAACTGCCTCAATGGATTCTAACAAGAACAAAAAAGGATCCCCTTATTCAGAGTCATGCCTGCATTTAGTAAGTTAGATATCTATATGAATGTGTCTGATATGTATGTGTTAAGCAGGTTAACATATAATAATATGCATGCTAACTTAAATATAGCTCACAGAATAGTGATGCTTCCTGAGGCATAGAATACTGTTTCCTATTCCAGTATTGACAAATTTCTTTATAAATGACCCTAAAAATTAAGGCTCTCTAAAGTATAGGTTCAAAAACATGGACTTTTTGTGATAAACTTTACAAACATACAATAGTATTAAGAAATCAGGGGGGAAATAGCCTAAGTTCCTAATTCAATTAGTTTTTGGGTCCTTGCAAAATTTTACTTTGGGACTTGAGGACTAAGAGTGAGGAATATCTAAAACATGACCCCTGACATTCAATCATTGTGAGTATAATTCAAAGAGATTAAAATGAAGACAGTGAATGTGCCTAGCTTCCATGGAAATGGATATGCAAATTACCAATTAGTTGTCATCTCTTCATACCGGGCTGGTTGTCTTAGGACATGCACCTAATGCAGTGAGTAGGAAAAGTCTAATTCCAATCCAGAGACTGACTCTCAAATCTCAGCCTGTTTTCTCCACATGATCCCCAAAAGAAGGGAGGAAAATCCGGCTGGATTTGGCAGATGTGTTGGGATGCTGAGCAATCGAAGAAGGAATTCAGCTGGAATAGTAACAGTGAAACATCAGTTTGCAGATGGTAATTAAAGTTACAGGTCCACCCTCTGCAGATTGGGAATGGCATGATTTTCTGATTTCCATTTCCTTTTAAGTGCTTTCATGTTGAAATCACATCCATTCAACATTTATAAAATTGCAAAGCACTGTGTGAGGAAGAACCTCGAGTCAGGGTTTTATAATGGTTTTCTAATCTAGCTTTTATTGTGGGATTTCATGAAACAAAGACAACTTGAAACATATGGACTATTGTTAGAAGTCTTGTTGCTTACTGTATGTACAAAAGCAGAAAACAGGCCTGCTCCCTGGCCGCCCTCACAGTGAGGGTGATACTTGAACCCATCACTATTGTACCCACTGTGCCTTCTAGCTGGTTGAGATTCTGCCTCTTTCGCATGGTTCTAACAGAACACTTAACGGAAGAAAACGGGATCAAGCCAAAAGCAACTTGAACTTTGTGAGGTCCAATTTGGGTGATATGGAATGGGTTTGCAAATATAGTAAAAGGGCTAGTAGGGAACTGTTTTTTAAGAAGAAATCGTTACCTTTGATTTTGCGATAAGGCAACTAAGACCCATCGTCTGTTACTAGAAAACATAAGAAAGACGACTCCGATAAGTAGGAGAGGAGTCTATGAAGATATGCATAAAAAATGTGGCATTTATGAAAGAGAAGTTTTCTTAGGGCATAACAATTAAGGCAAGGAAAAAATCATGCACTGCTTAACTTCCAAAATAAGATATAAAACATTTAGTAGTAATATAAATAGAGACGTAATGGAGATCTTAATGGAGATTGACGACAAGGAATGGAAAATTGGAAAATACAGTAGGAAGTGAAGTGTTCATGCCAAGTAAAGGATGTTTAGCTCCCCTAGTTGCAAGGTTTTAAATGGCATGCTTTTTATCTTTGTGAATTTCAATTAGGCTCTGCAATGAGGAAGTCAGGAAGGGAATATTAATGATGGAGGAGAAAGCTGGGTGGTATTCTATTCTTCACAGAGCCGGCTAAACAGAGCAAATGTTTGGTTAGATTGTAGTCTATTAAATACTCATTTAGAGAGTGGAGATTAAGAGGTTAAAAAGGACAGCTTGAAAATATTCACAATGTAAAGATTCTGAATCACATACTCTTCAAATTGAAGCTTAATTCTACTGTAGATTAACAGTGGCTGCTGTTAGGAACACTGCACTCGCCAAGAAAAACATCTGAATTTTTGGTGCATACTAACAAAATTGACGTGTTTGGCACATAATGACTCTGAATATATCAGCGTACTTATCTTCCCTCCCTCTACCTTCTTCTTAAGAAGGTGTCTAATGTTTATAACTTCTGGAGGGGCTCAACATCTGCTCCGCTTTGCTTTAGGAGAATTTGCAGGATGTTCTGTTTTATGTGCAGCACAAAAGGAAAATCAATCTCTCTCTCTCTCTCTTCCAGTTGCACATTTGAAATGTTATCACCTCAGATTAAAAGGAAGCGAGACTGATCAAACATACAAGGATGCATGCGGTACAATGGCACTGAATTACAACAGGTACCTTTATGACCAGGGAGGGAAGCTCAACCCTGACAGAACCCTCATCACTGCTTCCCCCACTTCCCACCCCCACCCCCACCACACACACACACACACACACACACACACACACACACACACACACGAGAAAACTGGAGTAGGTCCGCTTTTACTCTAGGGTAATGTAAACTTTTTAGAGGTGCTGATAAGAGTTTCAGCACCCTGGAGAGAACATGCTGACGCAAAGATGATGGGCAAGGAAGCGTGAGCGTGAGCCCCAGGTTTGCCAAGGTGTCTAATCGCCAGACGGACCGCACCGGCTCCGGGTCAGAGGCATTGGAGGGACATGCGTCCTGCTTGCAGAAGTCTGGGGGGTGGGGGGCGAGTGGGCGACAGCGAGAGGGTGCGGGGGACCCGAAAACAAAAACGAAACAAGAGAAGAACTGCCCGCTGTCCGACTCCACACCGCGGGCGTCGAACTTGGTGGTGCGTGGAGGCGCTGCTGGCTAAATGCAGGCGTGCTGAGTCCTTCGCCCTGCGGCGGGAGCGCTACCTCGGAACCGCCTCTCCCCGCCGCCGCCACGGCGCTCCCGAGCTGGCGCTGCTAGGGGGCGGGCGGCGCGCGCGGCGGCGGGGAGCTAGGGCAGCGCCCACGCGCCGCGTTTCCACGCCACCCGGACGCCCCCCCATCTATCCCGGACAGCCCCCCACCCCGGCTGCCGGGAAGCCCCAGCGGGTGACCGCGGGGTGCAGCCCGGGGCGACGCGTGGGCTCCGCTCCTCCCGGTGCGACGCGGACGCGGGAGCGGCGCTCCGGGCGCCCCGCCGCCGCGCCGGGGCTGGGTCCCCGCAGGGTCCGGGCGGGCGGCGAGAGGGGTCGTACCGGTGGGGTGGGGGGTGGGGGGTCCCTGCCTTCCCCGGGAACCTCGGGAGCTTTCCCCGCACCGCCTGGCTCCTCCTTCTCCGGGCGCGGGGCTCGTGCCCGCCACCGCCTGCGCACACCACGCCGCCGCCCCCGTCTCCCTCCCTTCCTCCGCCCCCCGCCCCCCGCCGCCGCCCCGCCCGCGCCCGCCGTCGCTCCCCCTTCCTCTCCCTCCAACTCCTCCTCCGCCCATTACCGCCACTACGGACGCCTTCGCCGCCCGCT
>PVJH01045771.1:0-12246 GCA_004026705.1 Nesogale talazaci
GAAGAAGAGTGCACCACTGCTTATTTTTATTTCATTTTTTAAAAATCTTACCAGTTTAGGGACTGATCAAGGGTAGGGTAACCAAGAGAAATTACTGAAACCCAAAGGAAGGCTGAGCATGATAGTGGGAGAGGAGGGAAGTATAAGGAAATAGAAGAAGAAAATAAGAGGCTAGGTAGAGGTCTGAATACAGGCATGTACATAGGTAAATATATTTATATATGATAAAG
This sequence comes from Nesogale talazaci, assembly GCA_004026705.1. NCBI lineage: Eukaryota > Metazoa > Chordata > Mammalia > Afrosoricida > Tenrecidae > Nesogale > Nesogale talazaci. Next base: position 231 of record PVJH01045771.1, read on the forward strand.
GGGAAATAGATTTATGTGTACATATTTATAGGCTCAGTATTAAGACAGTGGATAGACATTGGGCCTCTCCTCAAGTACTTCCTCAATGCAGAACACTTTGCTCTATTAAATTGACAAGGCAGAACACTTTGTTCTATTAAATTAAATTGATGCTCACCTTCCCGGCACAATTGCTGAAGACAAAAGTGGTCATAGGTAATGGTGGTGAAGAAAGCTTATGGTGCCTGGCTATCAAAAGATATAGAATCTTGGATCTTAAAGGCTTGAAGGGAAACAAGCAGCCATCTATCTCAGAAGCAACAAAGCCAACGTGGAAGAAACACACCAGTCTGTGTGACCATGAGATATCAAAGGGAACTAAAAATGTTATTAGTGTAAATGAGGGGGAGTACAGGTTGGGACCCAAAGTCCATCTGTAGGTAACGGACAGAGGGGTCGCAAGGGTGAGGTGAACTAGTCAGGGTGCAGTATAGCAATGATGAAACATACAACTTTCCTCGAGTTCTTCAATGTTTTCTCTTTTCCACTATCATAATCCCAATTCTACCTCACAAATCCGGCTAGACCAGAGGATGTACACTGGTACAGATAGGGCCTGAAACATAGGGAATCCAGGACAGATGATCCCTTTAGGACCAGTGGTGAGAGTGGCGATACCAGGAGAGCATGGAGGAAAAGTGGGCCAGAAAGGGGGAACCAATTATAAGGATCTACATATAACTTCCTCCCTGGGGTACAGACAATGGGGAAGTGGGTGAAGGGAGACATTGAACAGTGTAAGATATCACAAAGTAATAATAATTTATAAATTATCAAGGGTTGGCTGAGCCCCGGTGGCGTAAGTGGTTGAGTGCGGAACTGCAGCCCGCAGGCTTGGCAGTTCAAATCCAGCGGCGGCTCTCAGGAGCAGCACTGGGTAGCGCCCACGACCACCAGAGGCAGTGATGCAAAAAAAAAAAAACTTAAAAAAATTATCAAGAGTTTATGAAGTGGGGGGAGCGGAGAGGGAGGGGAAAAATGAGGAGCTGATACCAAGGGCTTAGATAGAAAGCACATGTTTTGAGAATAATGACGGCAGCGGGTATACAGATATGCTTGATACACAAGGGAATTATGTATGGTTTGTGATTAGAGTTGTATGAGACCCCAATAAAAGGATTTTTTTTAAATCTTACTAATTACATCAACCTACACTGTAATTAATATGAAGTCAAAATAAAGTTGTTCTCTGCATATGTGTGTGTGTGTGTGTGTGTGTGTGTGTATATATATATATATATATATATATATATATATATGCTGTGAAGTTGTGGTCTGGGTGAAAATCAGCAGAAAGGAAAGAAGCCTTCCATGAAACAGCTGAGACACATCTTGTTTCACAACATTACTTGCAATCCCCTCACCGTGTGGCGGCCACTTTTCCTGCTTCCTTCCTGGGTTTCCCCATTTCCACTCATCAGTCTTTTTCACCCAGGCTTGCTTGCTGACCGTGGTTTGCCGGCAAATACTCCCCTTTTGATCTCATGTGGCTGATCATTCTGTGGATTATGTTCCTTACAAGCGTTATTGTTCACTTTATAGCCTGTCTATGGTCTCCTTGCACGATAATCCCTAGGGAGAGGGGGTCATCGCTCTACGTGGGAGGTTGTCTAGGGGTCATGGACAAGGGCATTCTACCAGTCTCTTTCAGACCAAGAAGGCTGGCCATTTTTGGGTAATGATTTTGCACTTTGTTTTACGTTTTTTTCTCCTATTCTGTTCAGGAATTTTTATGGGCCTGATCAAGGCACTCTGAAACTCTTCCATTATCCAATCCCCACATCATTATCCCATTCCAAAGCTGCTGCCACATTTTAGATGTTTGTGAGAGCAGCATCCCCATTCTTCCTGTACCAAGTCTCTTCCTGGTTTTCTAGAACAGCTATAAGAGAAAGTCTAAGGGAACGGTTCTAACAAGCACAATTTTGTTTTCTCACAGTCCAGGAGGCTGAAAATCTAGTTCAGGGTGCCAGTCTGAAAGGAAGATTTTCTCGCTATCACCTCTGAAGGAAAGACCTTGGAAAGGCAGTGAATCACTTCATGACTTCCGGGGCTAGTTTCTGTAACTTCCCCCAATACTGGGGGAAGGGTGATGATGTAGCGGGCTATTCATTGAGCCGTCAACCATAAAACCAGCTCTTGAAACCCACCAGGCACTTCTGGGTAAAAAGAAAAGATGAAACGCAAAGAAGCGAGTCTCCTCTATCCTAGGGGATCTCTGAGTCAGGACTGACTCCATGGAAGTGAGTTTTTTATTTCTTTATGCAAATGAGATGATTATAACCCACTAAGGGGAATGGGCCGCTGGCTAATAATGTAAGTAAGGTACATGGCACCCCTGTGGGAGTCAGACCTTGTAAACGAGGTGTCTGGAACCCTAACAAAGGATTGGTCAGTTTTGTCTTCCGGCTAGACTTAAAAGAGAGTCGATCTCAGAGAGAATCCTCGTGGCCTCCAAGAAAGAAGAGTCAGTTGTAGAATAGATCAGCGGGGCCTGGAATCCCCATGTCGAGAACCCCTGGAATATTTAAGCTTTGTGCCTACTTGGCTGGGCCAGGGTTCTCAGTGTTTTGATGTGGATGCTTCTCCCATGAGGTTATCTAACACAATGCAATCAGTTCTGTGATGGGATCTTCTGTGAGCAGCCAAGCAATTGTGGGAAGATCTGGATGAAGTGTAACCCCCTTACTCAGGTCCCCGCCCTAATGCTAGTCCCCTCACAGGTATGGTCAACTTCCTATCTCAGGAGATGCTTTGAAGTGCTTCTTCTTGCGGGTCTGGGTCCTGCCTCTGACTCATTGAGTCCATCATGTTGCCTGCCAACCTTGGGGCCATAGAGCCTGTTATCTGACCTCCTCACCTTGAGTTTACCCATCTCTGCACCCACCAGCCGTAGTCATCCTGCTGTGTTTTCCTGATTCATCAGCTCTAGCAGCCATGTGACTCAGGAAAAGCTCTCCAGCTTAATATCCGACCCATGACTTGAACTGGACTGGATTTACCCATTTCTACATCAGTGCGAACCACTTTCTTGACATCAGTGTCTGTCTATCTCACTGGTTTTGCTTCCCTAGAGAATCCATTCTAACACAACTCCCTTGACCCAAGGGACAGAGACCAAGAACTGTAATTCTAGAGACGGCAAGAGACATTGAGAGGTGGCAGCAGAGGAACTTCCAGAGCAGAACCAGGAGCCCAGCAGGTGATAACACAGTGAGCTACCAGCGCCGTGCAAAAAGAAAGCAAAGCACCTTCAAGCAGAAGGCATACTGACAGAGTGGGGTGTCTCTGAGTACTTATAAGCAGAGCTGAAAGAGATCTTTGTGATTCTTGTGTGAGTGGGGACGAGGTGAGATCCAGGTGCTGAGGGTTAGAGACAGACATGAACTGAGAAGAGGCTGCCCTGATCAAAGAACGCTATCTTGAGTGTCTGAACCTGATGGTAGCCTGCTATTGCTCTTATAAACCCCATAGCAGCATGATCTGTGAGCTCTGTGCGGCTCTTACAACGAATCATCAAACACAGCAGAGAATTAGAGTGATGTGGGAGAGAGGGCTGGTGTCATAATGGATAAGACTGGAGAGAGAAGGTTATGTCTGACTTCCACCCCATGGAACTCAGCTTTGTGCTGATGCTGTTGGTGATGCTCTCTCTTTTTCATCGGGTTAGAAGAAGTCAGACACTTCGTGCCATCTTTCCAGTCTGTGTCTGTTCCATTTCTGCTTCATGTTTTCCTGGAGAGATTTGTGTGGGTTGGCATCTATCTTACCCCGTCTCTCTGCTTGTATGTTGAATCTCCTTCTAAGTTTCAAGAGACCGACTCAAGATACACACCGCACTAATTCTGCCCCACTAATGTAATGAAAGACACGTTGCATTGGGTAAAGCTGCTGCATAAGACTTCTTTGGAGTATTGAAAGGCAATACTTTGAGGACTAAGGTGCACCTGATCCAAGCCATGGGATTCTCAATTGCTTCACATGTATGTGAAAATTAGATATTGAGTACAGGAGACTGCAGAATGGCTGTGTTTGAATTGTGGTGTTGGCAAAAAACATTGAAAACATCATAGATGGGCGAAAGGACAAACCAGTCTTTCTTGGAGCAGGTTTGGACAGATTTCTCTTTAGAAGCAAGGATGGCAAGGATTAATCTTATGTACTTTGGAAATGTTGCCGAGAGAGACCAGTCCGTGGAGAAGGACATCAGAGGGACGGTGAAGAAGAGGAAGGTCCTCAAGGAGAGGGGCGGACACGAGGGCTGCACCGATGGGCTCGGGCACAGGCACGATTGTGAGGACAGCGCAGGACTGTGAAGTGTTGTTTTGCTCTGTGGTACAGAGGGCTGCTTTGGCTTGGAGCTGACTCCGTGGGATCTCATAACAAAGACGATGACAACATAACTAAGACCAGATACAATTTCCAAATGGGATTAGAGAGGTTGGGGTTTTACACGGACTCTTGCTGCACTGGGTGAGCCAGAGGAAAGCGGCAAGGAATCACCAAAAAAAGGAAGACAGGGCTAAATCAAAGCAGAGCTTGGGACGGAGTTTGGATATCATTTCCAGAATAACGGGGAATGACTGGGAGGTTTTGAATGGGGAAAGAACATTATTGTATTATATATTTTTTTCAGCTGGTCAATCCTTTTATTAGCTAGGCCAGGGTGGAGGGAGAGGGGGCAAGGCCAGCCTCTCTGAGCCTGGACTCGAGCTGGTGAAGGGAAGGCACTAGGGCAGCCCAGAGGACAGGGGTCCAGGGCATTGTCACGGTGGACAAGGAATGTCAAGTGGACCACCATGCTGACCGCAGAGGCAGCTAGCCCTGTGAGAGTGCCACCAGATGTGCGTGTGCGTGTGTGTGTGTGTGTGTGTGAGAGAGAGAGAGAGAGAGAGAGAGACAGAGAGACAGAGAGAGAGACAGAGAGAGAGAGGCGGGGCTGAGAAACTGGGGGGCAGGACAGGTGGTGGGTGGGGCATTCCATTGCAGGGGTGGAGCAAGGACGTGGTACACAGGAGATAGGTGGGCCAGGAGGGGCGGTCTGGCAGAGAGGAGTCACCCCACCCCTAGCGTCAAGAGAAGCAGCTATCAGGTGGTGAGTTTGTCACCTGCAGCCCAAGTGAGGGTGCCCTGGCACAGGCCTCATGGCTGTGCAGGGTGCAGCATGGTGGGCACCACCTCATCAGCATCTGTTCTGTGTGGCTGGGTCCTTCTCGGCTGTGGTGGTCATGTGCTTGATGTCAATTTTATGATTGGAAGTCTAGGCGTGGAGTCTAGCCTGTTAATCTGGAGATAGCCATTGAGTAACCAATGAGGCCTCTGTGTGGGCATGGCTTTCTCCTGAGACGTCTGGGAAGTCTCGCGGTATTTCCCTCGTGGAGATGAGAGGCCATCTCCCCAGTTATGGACAAGACAAGATGGCAGCGTTCCAGGAGCTGGAGGAGCTGGAGGAGAAGCCACACGGCCTTACCCTGATGGAACCAGACCTCTGAAGCTGGCGAAGCTCCGTGGAGAGCCCTGCCAGCGCTGAGTTGCTTCTACCACCACTGGATGCTGTTGAGGGACCCCAAGGCCTGGAAATGAGGAGCCATGGGGAGACCCCTGCCAGCACCGGGATTCTGCACCCACTGACCTGTGATTTCGTGAATCAGAAGGAGACTTTGGGGGGGGGGCATCACTGCCCTCTGGTGGGAGTAGGAGGCCCAGCCTTGCTCCTGGAGAGCTGCTGTTGAATTTGAACTGACAACCCAGTGGGCCGCAGTCCCGCACACAACCCTTACGCCACTGGGGCTCAGCCCCCAGAAGGAGACTTTATAGACTGGTATCGGGCATATGAGCTAATATCGGACTTATGACTTTGAACCGGACTGGGTTGGGATGCTTTCTCAATGTTCCATTCCTCTTGTTTATAAACCTTACCCTTACATCCATATGCGTGTCTATGAATTTGTTTCTCTAGTCTACCCGGACTAACACATCGGCCATCAGGTCTCGGAAGCCCAGCTTCTCCAGCGGCTCTGGGGCCATCAGCTGCCTCTCCATTGGACACTCTTAAGTAGTCTTTGGACTCGTTTCTGCACCGGGTGCCTTCAAAGTGACTGTCACGAAGGCACTTCCTGAACTTCTCCGGGAAGCACTTACACTCGCCTAAGTGGTCCAGCGGGAAGCTGTCCTTTTTTGGAGGCCGCTGCTGGAAGCTCTGGGTCCCGAAGTTCATAGTCGTCGACATGCTTGCCTGGAAACTGGGAATGCAGTGCATGGCGTACCCACTGTGTTATATTTTTAAAAGATCACTCAGGCTAAGTGTAGGGGATGGGTTGTGGGGAGCATGTTTTAATAGTCCAGGCGCGAGGAGGGCAGGATGACTGGGACTAGGGAGGACGCAGGAAGAGAGAAAAGATGTTGGAGTGTGGATCTACTTAGAAAGTTTCAGTCCCTGATTATAGTTCCTCGTGAGACCTGTGTACTTTCTGCCTCTAATTTTGTCCATCCCCCTTATGAAATAAATGAAATAACATGACCATCCAGTTTAGACAAATCCTAAGTGATCCCGCACATGTCAGAAGAAAAGTATGTCCCCTTGACAGTCATTTTGTGTGTCAAGATCACCAGGACTCTTCCCCATGACGCCATCGCTGTTGGGCAGATTTAAACCACCATCTCCTAAGATAGTAACCAAGCCCCATGTGGAGACCTTTATTGCCCTGAAGTCTTCCCTAACCCACATCCCCCTCACTTGCTTAGATTACTATTTGAGAGGGGTTCTGTTATTTACAACGGAACCATCCCCACCTTTGCCTGTCCAGACTGGTCTAATTTACCACTGTCTAAGACCTGGCCAAGGAGTCTTGATGTGCAAGGGGTAAAGCATTGGGTTGTTACCCAGAGAGTCGGCAGTTTGAGCTCACCAGCTTGACAGGAGGAAGACGAGGCAGTCTGCTCCCATAAAGATTGACAGCCTTGGGGCGGCTCTCCTCAGCTGTGCACAGGGACTCCTATGTCAGCATTGACCCAATGGCAGTGTATGTGAAGGACGTGACCTGGTTCCATTTTCCCTGGGTTAAAGCAAGAGTTTCTTCCTCTGATTAATGCACACAGCAGTGCATGAAAGTCTTCCCGAAACTATCAAAGGACGTAGTCATTAAAGATTTATTTTATGATGTGGCAAAAACATGCGTCTAGTAGATTGCATGCCACCGCCAGTCAGGTCAGAGACATCAGATAGGGGTGCAGATAATAGTTAGAGTGGCTGGGGTGTATTGCGTGCCGAGGACCAGGCTCATCTTAAAGGTTTTGCATGTATTAGCTCATTTACGCCCTGCAGCAACCCGGTGACGTAGGTACTGTCATTGCTCTTAATTGTGCTGTGAACTGTTTTAATTACTGTCGAGTTGATTCAGATGCATACTGACCTCATGCTCTTATTTTACAGGTGAGGAAGCTGAGGCACAGAGAGGTTTGGGACAGTGACCCAGGTCACAAAGTTAGTAAGTAGATCTGTGACTCACCCCAGACATTCTTTCTTTTAGCCAGGGTTTCCCCGGGAGAGGCACAGATGGCATTTCGGGGGGAATAATTGCTGTTACTCAGGTCTGCCCCTTTCACCGGTTGTCATCCTGACTCTGAGTGACTCCGTACACAACAGAAGGAATGAATGAAACATGGCCCAGTCCAGCACCTGGCCCGTAACTGCTGCCACGCTTCACTTTGTTGCTGTAGTCACTATGCCAATCTAGCTCCCTGAAGGTTTTCTGGTGTTCTCTCTCTCTCTCTCTCTCTCTTTTTTTTTTTTTGCTGACTCTCAGTACCAATTTAAGGTCCTTGCTTCTAAGGAGCCTTCTGCCTAGACTTCATACAAGAAGGTGTGTTTTAGGTTAAATCAGTAATTATCTTGACTAGTCTTCTAGAAAGTGCTATGTGTTCATCCGGGTAGACTAGAGAAACAAATTCATAAACACACATATGGATTTAAGGGAAAGGTTTATATACAAGAGGAATGGAACATTGAGAAAGCATCCCAACCCAGTCCAGTCCAAAGTCACAAGTTCAAAATTAGCCCATATGTCTAATACCTGTCTATAAAGTCTCCTTCCGACTTACAAAACACGTGCAATGACACCAAGACAATCACAGGCCAGTGGGTGCAGAGTCTTATGTGACCGGTGGCAGAAGGAGCATCTCAACACTGGCAGGGGTCTTCCCGTGACATCCCAAACATCTCAGCACTGGCAGGAGTCTCCACGTGGCTTCTCTGGCCCCAGAGATTTGGCTCCATTGCGGCAAGTCCATCTGACCTCTCCTTCAGCTCCTCCAGTCTCTAGGAATCAGGATCAATGAGATGCTGCCATCTTGTCTTGTCAGTAGTCACCTCTCCGGGAGACAGTGAGTCAAGTCTCTCTTCTCCAATTGGGAAACACTACGAGATGTCCCATAATTCTCAGGAGAACGCCATGCCCACACAGAGGCCTCACTGGCTACTCATTGGCTATCTCCAGATTGACATGTTAGACTCCACCCCTAGACTCCCAATCATGAAATTAACATCAAGTACATGACTACCACATGCTGTATGTTCTCTTTCACCCTACTGTCATGGCAGTTATTTGTCAAATTACTAGCAATAACCAGGAGTGTACGGATTTACAAAAGAATTTGCACCATTGGGACTTTTTTGTCTATTAATAGATTAACTTGTGAATGATAGGAAGTGCAATGTATTGTTTAGTACAATTCTTTCTTCAATCATAATAAAAATAGTAGTAAGCAGAGTTTCCAACTCTAAAGAAGCTGAACACTTAAGTTCAGATACTTCATAGACATTTTTCATCTACTAACCCAAAGAATATTTCACAAATCAATGCACCCACATCTAAACAGCAAGAAGCTAGATGACACTAATTATAACTTTTCCTTCACTCTTCCATTTATCAATTATTGGTTTTTGTTATTTTGATTTTTTAAAAATCATTTTATTGGGGGCTCATACAACGTTTATTACAATCCATACATCCATCCACTGTGTCAAGCACATCTCCTCCCTGAGAACCTTCTGTAAGGGTATGTCCAGTTGTCTACAGATGAGCTTTGGGTCCTCAATCTTCACTCCCTTTCATTCACAATGATATGATTTTTTTTGTTCTTTGATGCCTGACACCTGATCCCTTTGATACTTTGTGGTCACACAGGCTTGTGTGCTTCTTTCAGGTGGACGTTGTTGCTTCTGAGCTAGATGGGTGCTTATCTACTTTCAAGCCTTTAAAATCCCAGATGCTATATCTTTTGATAGCCAGGCATCATCAGCTTTCTTCACCACATTTGTTTATGCACATTTTTGTCTTCAGTGATCATGTCAGGAAGGTGAGCATCATGGAATGCCAGGTAAATAGAACAAAGTGTTCTTGCATTGAGGGAGTACTTGAGTGGAGAGGCACAATGTCCATCTGTTACCTTAATACTAACCCTATAAATATATGCACATAGATCTATTTCCCATAATCATCTATAAATATATTTACCTATGTACATGCCTGCATTTAGATCTCTATAAATACCCTTTCCCTCCCACTTCTTTCCTTTATTTCCTTCCCTCTTGTCCCACTATCAAGCTCAGCCTTCAATTGGGTTTCAGTAATTTCTCTCTGTTACATTACTCTTGATCAATCCCTACCAGGCCTCTCACACCCACCTTGACACTGCTTTCAGATCACTTGTTGTTCCCTTGTCAACACCACTTCCTTTCCCCCACCTCCCCCTTTCCCATGCCAACTCCCAACCATTGGTACCATTGTTTTCTCATCCAGATTGTTTATCCTGCCTATCTAATCTAGATAGACCTGAAGAGATAATAATATTTACAAAAACAAGACAGAGCAAAACAAAACAACAACAAAACAAAAAAAGATCTAGCATTAGTTCAAGGTCTGTTTGTTGATCTTTAGGAGTGTTTTCCAGTGGAGTCTGATGGGGTGCCACATCCTAGACCCAAAGTCTGTTTTTGGTACACCCTCGGGGCTTCCTTGCTCTGCTCTCCTTGCTGTTCTGTTGCACCTTGGCGTGGTGGGGTAAAATCAGGCACAACTCCCACACGGTGTCTCCAGTGTTGTCTCCCATAGGGCTATGGATGAGTCAGTGAGGGACGTCATGTCTCATCGTGATGCTGGCCATATAGTCCTCTGTGTGCATTGGCTGCTCTGAGCGGGGATATCATCCTCAGGACTTGGTGGACCAGAATGTGGGTCACTCTCTCTTCCTCCCCCTTCATTTGCTCCCGTGTGCTCTGATCAGACATGTTCCTCTCCCTGAGCTGTAGCTTCAGTGCTGTCCTCTGAAGTAAATTATTTTGAGGGGAGGGGCAGCTGTCCACCTAGTTGGGATTGGGGCAGGCCCCTCAGACCTCTCCACTGGCTCCCTGGTATGCTGCATTCACATCTTAGCACACCGGGTTGAAGTCTGGTCCCTCTTTCCCTGTGGAGATATAAATAATACCCTCCCCTTGGGTGGATTAGTGTCCTGTTGCGTGTGGACATTTTTTTGACTCTTTAGTCAGAAACACTGCCACTATTCGTAAACTATGCATTAGCTAAACTTTGCTTTATTTCTATTATTGGCCTAAAGTTTATTTTTATTTAAATAAACATTCAGAGTTGGGTGCTGTTATTTGGCACGCTGGGTCAAGACGGTCTTTCAGGACAGTCCCGCAGGTCTTTCAGAGTGGGCGGAGCCATTCGAGGCAATCCCTCCAGTGAGAAAGGCAAAGACAGGAGGGAGCTAAGGACTCTTTCCTTAGATGGGACTGGCCAGCAAGTGTGCGATGGAAAGAGAGGGATCTGAAGAAGCCTCACCTGTACTTTGGATGTATTAGCAAGAGGGACCCATGCCTAGAGGAGAATGTGTGAGTCCGGGGAGACTAGAGAAAGAAATTCATAAGCACACATATGTATATAAGGGACAGGTTTATATACAAGAGGATTGGTACATTGAGAAAGCTTCCCATCCCAGTCCAATCCAAGCCCACAAGTCTGATATTAGTCAATATGTCAGATATCAATCCATAAGTCCTCTTCAGACTCACGATGCCCACAGAATGAGGCCAGGACAATCACAGGCTTGTGGGTGCAGAGTCTTGTGTTTTCGGTGGTGGTAGACACATCTCAGCACTGGCAGGGGCCTCCCCGTGGCTCCTCCAGTTTCCAGGGCTCAGGGTCGATCAGCCTGCTGCCATGTATCTCGTCTGCTGCACTATCTCCCAGAGACTGAGTCTTGTGTCTTATCAGTAGAGCATCTACCAGGGACTGAGAGATCTACAGGGGTCTCTCACCTCCAAGGGGGAAATACGGCCAGAATTCTCAAGAGAAAGCCATACCCACACAGAGGTCTCATTGCCTATCTCCAGATTGACAGGCTGGACTCTGCCCCTACACTCCCAATCGTGAAATTGACACGATTAGTGACCGCCAAGAGGCTATTGCGCTAGGGAAGGGGAATCACTGTGACTGGTGCAGGACTGGACGGTGTTGCCAGGGTCGCTGTGTGTCAGAGCAGACTCACGGCACCTAACAACGACAGCAGGAACCTGTGCGGGACACAGCCCAGGAAGTGGGGCGGATCGGGACAGGTGTCACCGGTCCACGGCAGCGCACAGCCGAGGAGCACCCAGTGCCGATCCCCCCTCCTTCCTCACCACCCCCACTGCTGCTTTTTTTCCACAGCTTCCCCTTGCAGGTGCTTCTCCCCCTTAAAGGCAGACAGCTGCCAGTGCCATCCCAAGCCCTCTTTCCACTGTCATACTCCAGACCTGTTCCTACAGGGCGAATGGCGGGCCTGACCCCTTGGGAGCAAGTCCTTGGCAGGAGGTAGGTAGCCAGTCGCCGAGAAGAGGATTCCGGCTTCCGGTGGCCTCAGTGTGTCAGAGCAAGCTCTACTCCTTTGAATGTCCGTGACCGGATCTTTCGGAAGCAGATTTCTTTTCCTGTGTCCA
>PVJH01045772.1:0-12299 GCA_004026705.1 Nesogale talazaci
ATATCCAGCACTCCTCGATGTGAGGGTATCCCCCCTTTTGGCTGATGACAAGAAATTGCGAAACTTACCTTTGACCTATATCATAACCTGTCAATATGATGTCCTAAGAGATGACGGACTCATGTACGTCACTCGTCTTCGAAATGCTGGAGTTCAGGTGACCCATCATCATGTTGAGGCAGGATTCCATGGACTGTTTAACTTTATAGAATTTAAATTGAGCTCCAGAATTATAAATCAATATATTAGCTGGCTGAATGACAATCTCTAGCATATAACTTATCAATGATATTTTAAAAATAAAGCAAATATTAAAAAATAAGAAAATGTGGCTATTTGAAATGAATCTTTCTTGAAAATGGTCTGCCTACGGTCCACATATGCAAAATAATATGTACTTTAAGGGGTTTAATTAACTTTTCTATATTATCTAACTGCTATTTTTTTCAATTATTTTTGGAGGCTTTTACAGCTCTTATAACATTCAATACATCATTTGTATCAAGGATATTTGTATACATACTAACATATTCATTTCAAAATATTTTCCACTTGAGCAGTTGGTATAAGCTCTTTCTAGCCCTCCCCCTTTTTGGATGAATCATTTTATTGGGGCTCAAACAACTCCCATCACAATCTATATGTACATCAATTATATGCAGGCCATATTTGTGTACTTATTGCCATCATCACTCTCAAAACATCCTCCCTCCTCTTAGGCCCCCAGTATCAGCTCCCTATATTTCCCTTCCTTCCCCCACTCCCTCATGAACCCTTAGTAATTTACAAGTTATTATTCTTTCATAACTGTACACTGTCCAATGTGTCCCCTCACTCACTTCCCTATTGTCTGTGCCCCAGAGAGGAGACTATATGCAGATCCCTGAAATTGGTTTCCCCTTTCTATTCCAACCATCCCTCTACCATCTTGGTATCACCACTCCCACTCCTAGTCGTGAGGGATCATCTCTATCCTAAATTCCCCATGTTTTCAACTTCACTGTACATCCCTGGTCTAGCTGGATTTACCCTGAAATTGGTTCCCCCTTTCTATTCCAACCATCCCTCTACCATCTTGGTATCACCACTCCCACTCCTAGTCGTGAGGGATCATCTCTATCCTAAATTCCCCATGTTTTCAACTTCACTGTACATCCCTGGTCTAGCTGGATTTATGTGGCAGTATTGGGATCATGATAGTCGGTGGGAGGAAGCATTTGAGAACTAGAGGAAAGTTGCATATTTCATTGTCACTACACAGTAACTAACTGGTTCATCTCCTCCCTGCAACCCCTCTGTAAGAGGATGTTGCTTCACCTGTTGATGGGCTTTGGGTCCCCAATCTGTACTCCCCCTCATTAATAATGTTTTAATTTTAGTTCGTTGATGTCTGACACAGGTTCCCTTCAACACCTTGTGGTCACATAGGCTGGTGTGCTTCTTTCATGTGGGCTTTGTTGTTTCTGAGCTGAATGGCCGCTTGTTCACTCAAGACTTTAAGACCCCAGACTATATCTTTTGTTAGCTGGGCACCATCAGCTTTCTTCACCACATTAGCTTAGGCACACATTTGTCATCAGTGATCATATCAGCAAAGTGAGCATGCAATTTTATGCTTTTTAGTTCTTGAAGCCTTAATAACTAATCCCTTTGAAACCTTGTGATCTCACAAGCTGATGTGCTTCTTCCATGTGGGCTCTGTTGCTTCAGTGTAAGATGGCTGCTTGTTTACTTTCAAACCTTTAAGACCCCAGATGCAATATCTTTTGATAGCCAGGCACCATCAGCTCTCTTCACCACCTTTGCTTATGCACACTTTTGTCTTCAGTTATTGTGTTGGGAAGGTGAGCATCTTGGAATGCTAATTTAATAGAACAAAATGTTCTTGCACTGAGGAAGTACTTGAGTGGAGATCCAATGACCATCTGCTGTCTTACTACGCACCCTATAAGTAAGGTACAACAACACTCAAGGAGAGCGTATTGTTTATATCTCCACAGAGAAAGAGGGTCCAAACTTAATTCCGGTGACCCAGGATGTGAATGCAGCATGACAGCATGAAGTGGGTAACCAGTGGAGGGGTCTGAGCACACAACCTCAATCCCAACTATAGGGGCAGCCATACCTCCACCAGAGGAGTTTGCCTTGGAGGTCAGCACTGACGCTGAAGCTTGGGGAGTGAGATATGCCCAACCAGAGCACAAGAGAGCAAATGAAATGGGAAGAAGAGAGAGTGGAGTGCATCCTGGCCGACCGAGCCTTCAGGATGATATTCCCACTCAGAAGAGATGGTAGACAAAGAGATCATATGGCTGGCCCGACAATGAAATAATGGCTACCTGTGGGAAGCCGAATGCTGTTCCCATCCCTCAGTGACTCCTTTATTGACCTTTTGTATTGTAATGGCTTGCGGGCAAGATAACCTTTGAATCCATGGGTTCACCTAATTAGCATGCAGACCTGTTGAATTCACCTAATTAGCCTGTGGACCTGTTGAGTTCACATAATTAGCATGCGGACCTGTTTGAGCTCACCTAATTAGCATGCGGACCTGTTTGAGAACTGCTGCCCACCATTTTTTCCCCCCTACCATTTCTTGGAAGCTATGTGTATCCCTACCCCTCATTTCCATAAGTTGTCCCTCCCCTTCCTGTTGCTAGCCTACATTAACCCTGCCTTTTGACTCAATAAACGAGTCTTGATCAGAATCCTGTCTTGTCTCCATTTCTCACGTCTCTTGCCTTCTCCATTCCCAGCCCCCCTTTCAGGAACCCACGTTGACTGATCCGTGAGTTGGATCAGCTACCCTCACTGACCCAAGGGCTATCGGGGTCAGGATGGAGAAAACGGGTCAGGAAACAGCCACATCATGGCAAAACACTAAGAGTGTACAACAGAGCATGGAGTTCCAGATGGAGTATCAAGAATATACTTTGGGTTCAGGGTGTGACACCCCATCTGACTCAACCAGGGGACAAACCGGAGGTTAATAACGGAACTATTTACAGGTTGAACTATTTACAGGTTTTTATATTATTATTCTTTTTATTATATATATATGTATAAGACTGTGAAGTTTTTCTTGTCATTATTATCATCATTGTTTTATTTTCTTCAGTTACTTCATTTTAGGAGACCTTTTGTACATATTGTTACCTCTGCAGGTCTATCCAGACAAGATAGGCTGGACAAAGAGTCTGGAGATGAAAAAACAGGACTGATTTTTCTGGGGTAGGGGACATGGGAGAGGGGGAGGAGGAGGAAAAGAGGTGAGGTTGACCAGCCCAGGGAAAAGGGAATAACAATTGATTCAAAATCAGTGAGAAGGTGGGTGAGAGAAGTCCAATAGGGATTGATCACGAGTAATGTAACAGAGAGAAAATGCTGAAACCCCAATGGAGGCTGACCATGATAGTGGGACAAGAGGAAAGTAAATGGAAATAGAGGAAGGAATTGGGGGGGGGGGGTAATGGGCATTTATAGAGGTTCAAATACAGATATGTACATAGGTGCATATATTTATATGCAATTTATATTCAATTTTCCATAATTGATGGATGGGGAAATAGATCTAACTGCTATTTCTTATTAGAATTTATCCCATATTTCAAATCTTATTCTCTTATGACTTTGTTTTCTTATATGCCCATTTTTCTGGATTAACTACTTTTTGTAATGACAGGAAGATAAATGTAAGGAGCTATTGTCTGCTTAGTGTTAAGTTCTTAATCAATGTGCATTTATGGTCTGAAAAAAACCATAATCCTAATTACAAAATACCAAGCTCCTGATTGCAGGTATGTGTATATTGCCAGCTTTTTCACTTAATGTTAAAAGTCACCATGGTATGTTGGATAATTAAGTACTTCATATTTAGGGAGATTTGGAGAATTCAAGTAATGTAAACATGTAACATACTTGTCTATGCCACAAAAGGTTTGCAGTTTAAGTCGACTTTTTCATTCCTCAAAAAAATGAAACAAGATCTATTGAATACAGTTCTACTTTGACACTGATAGGTCATTATGATTTAATGATACTGTTGATACTGTTGTTTTTAATAATCTGAATTTTTAAAGAATCTGAATTTTTAAAAGGCCCAAACGATCTTCTGTTAAAACTGAGTCACTGCTGGTAGTAGTTTTGAACTTAAAGCAACCCTGTGAGGATAGGGTAGAACTGTCTCTGTGGGTCTCTGAGACTTTATTCTTTACAGAAGTAGAAGTCTAATTTTTCTCCTGCAGATTTCCAACTGCTGGCCTTTTTATTAGTAGTCCAATGTTTGACTGCTATGCCAAATGGTTTTTGGATTGAGCAAAGAACTACAGGTTTGGAAGTAGCTAACTAATGACAGAAAAACACAAAAGCTTTTAATATGTGTATATATTTTCCTGATATTTCAGAAAGTAAAGAAAAATATAAATAGAACTAGAACATTGATTCTGACCTACATAAAACAATGCCATCGAGATAATTCCAAGACTTAGCAGCCTTCTAGAATTGAGTAGAACGTCTCAATAGGTTTCATGAGATTGTTAATCTCTGGGAAGCAGGCAATCTCATCTTTGTTTTGCAGAGCAGCTGGTGAATTTGAACTGCTCATCCTATGCTTAGCAACTCAGTGTTCAATGCACTATACCACTAGGACTCATTTTAACATGTACCCACAAACCAAATTCATTGCCATCAATTTGATGCTAGCATTTGTGACTCTTTATGATAGGGTAGAAGTGTCCCTGTGAGTTTATGAGACTGAAACTCTTTATACGAGTAGAAAGTCTTCCTCCGACATGCCATGTCTAATATGTTATAAGTAGAAGAAGCAAAACCACAGGTAGTCATCTTCAGATGTGCAGGGTTTGTAATTTTCCATCAATGATCAACGTTTCTTCTCTTTGTTCTTCATCTTTATTCAGTAGATATATTTGTCTTCAAACTCATAAGAAAATTATTGTTTATCTGAGTATTATCTGAAAATTCTACAAAAACAAAATGGAGTTTAGGGAAAAGATGCTGAAGTTGGAAATCTTTCTATCCTTATCAGAAAAACAGTAACAATAACAGAAGCTCCAATCAAAACACATATTTTATTTTTGATGAATATATTACACATGGCCACCACAACCTATAGGGAATTCTGGAAAATGGGGTATTTGTAGTTGCATTGCTTGGATTTCCTTATGCTAAGAAATAAGAAAACAGTTGTCAACAAGTGCAACATACTAAGGGTACCAAAAGCAGTCAATTTTAAAAAGCAAATACAGAAAAAAATTATTTCCTAATTATGGAAAATTGAATATTAGCATTAAATCCAATAAATAGACACATTAGATAGATATATGACCCAATGAATTGTCTCTGTTCCTTGTACACCTGTTTTTAATATATGCCATTATTTTGAAATATACTCACTTTAAAACTTAGTAGTTTGATTGACAGTTTACAGAGCAAATTGTTTTCACTTAATAATTTATTAATACTTAGTTTTGTGACATTAATTATAATCTCACTGTAACAGCACTGTTCTCTGGGTTCCCTTTTAATATTTATGTATCTTTCCAGTCTGTCTCTGACTTGTGCTTTGATTTTAGGATAAATGCCATCCTTTTGGTCTTATATGGTTATTTCAGCCTCAGTGTGCTTCTTGTGAATGTCATTGTTCACTATATAGACATGTATAATTTGGGGATCCAAAATCGCCTTATTAGATTTGAAGAGTGTCTTAGACCATCAGTCTTGGTGCTCTGCTCATCTCTATCAGGCCAGGAAGTCTGTTGTTCCTTACGTTTTTTATGTTTTGGGATTTAGTCATTTCATCCTTTCCATGACGTTCTATTGTGATCCAAAACACATGTATGTAGGGGCAACTGTACATCTGCTAAGTTGCTGGTCTCAAGGTAGTGGATTGTGAGGTTTGCTTGATCAATCCATCCTTTGGACTAACTGAATCTTTGATTTTCTTCACTCTTCTTTGCTTTGTAAGTGCACTCTTGAGGTCATCTTGGCTAGTACTTGCTATTGTTTCACCAGATTCCTTTTTAAGGTCAGACAAGGTTGCAAATGCCTCTGCCTTGCATCTATGAAGACATACTGTCTGGAAAGGTGGACGATGAGATAATATTTATGGTATTTTTACATGAAACAAATGTCGGCCACAATTAAAGACATGGAGGCAGAGAGGTTGATCAGATTGGGAATTGCTACATTGAAGACTAAGAATAAATTGTCCCTAAACTTGAATATTGACAAGGTTGATTAAATTTTTAATAGTTCAATAATTTTATAAAATTTCAGTAACAGTTTTGAAATTTCACTCTTTTGGGGAATTTTCTAGTGATCAAGCAATTCTACCTTCAGGTATAGCCTTAAAAAAATTCAAACATAAGTTGACAGAGAAGTTTCATATAAGTAAGTTCATTTTAACTTTAAACATGGTAGCCATAATTGGAGAATATTTTCTTAAGTTCTATCTCTTCATTTATGTCAAGCTCAAACTGGAATCTAACACTTATTTGAGGAATGAAAGCTGGAGAAGAACTAGGTGTTTACTTTTCTCCTTATAGACCATTCTTTCTATCTTCACCCTTGTCTGGTGTCATTAAATCTTGAAGCCGATTCTGCTCGTTGGCCTATTTCTGTACAACTCAAAATTGTGCCCATCCATAATCTCAAAGCCAAAGCATTCTAGCTCACTATGGAGTTTTCAATCTCCATATCATTTTAAACATATCAACATTGAAAATATTTATACCATATATGTGTGTTTCATTTTTTGTACCTTTATCTTATGATTTCTGTTCAATTTCTGACCAAGAATAAATTCTGGGGTCCATCAATGTACTCCCTCTCTTGTAACACCCTAGATCTCTTAACTCTATTTACTTGCATATCACAACCCTACTCCTGAATCAATCCATATCCTGATTGTTCTTCAATTGTTTCTGGTACCAGACCAAAGTTGTAAAAAAAAAAGAAAAGAAAAGAAAAGAAAAATACATGCTCAAATTTGTAAAGTTAATTCAAGTCCACAAATCTAAGGTGAACCCTTAATGATGGTCCCAAACTGCATTTTTCAAACCAGTTCAAATGCTGGGGCTTCTTAACCTACTCAAACATCAATGAAAACCTTTTTTTTTTGATCCATAAAACATTATTTATCTGAGCTGATAGAGGTATTTCCTAGAAACAACTCAAGACTTCCACACATTCTCATCCCACATTGACCTGAACATGAATCTCCTCATATAATTTACTATCTTAGATAGAATGTGTTTCAATATCCTAAAAAATAATTATTGTTGCTGATGTGTGTCTGTCATTTCATCCTAGTGAGGGAGAGCTTGAACGAATTCCTGGAATAATAACCAAAGAGGAAGGAACTAAACGTGTATATTAAGGTTAAAAATCATTAATGGAATTAATGGTTCTGGGGGCACATGGGAGATGGGGAGGTTGGGGAAAGGTGATGGTGTTGTCCATCCCAGGGATAAGGGAACAACAAGTGATTCAAAATCAGTGACAAGGTGGGTATAAGAGGTCTGATAGGGATTGATGAAAAATAATGTAACAGAGAAAAGTTAATGAAACACAAATGTGGTGAAGGAAGCTGATGGT
This sequence comes from Nesogale talazaci, assembly GCA_004026705.1. NCBI lineage: Eukaryota > Metazoa > Chordata > Mammalia > Afrosoricida > Tenrecidae > Nesogale > Nesogale talazaci. The sequence goes on from PVJH01045772.1 coordinate 7,615, forward strand.
GCCCAACTATCAAATATATAGTGTCTGGGGTCTTAAAGACTTGAAAGCAAAAAAGCGACTATCTAGCTCAGATGCAACATGGCCTTTGGGACCATGAGGTGTCAAAGGGTTCAGGTGTCAGGCATCAAAGAACTAAAAATTATATCCTTATAAAAGAGGGGATGTGTAGCTCCCACAGCCACCAGAGAGCAGTGATGCCCCAAAACAAACAAAAATAAAAGCAAAAACAAAAACAAGAGGGGAAGTACAGATTGGGGACCCAAAGTCCATCACTAGTTGAATTGACATCCCCTTTCAAAAAGGTCATAGGGAGGAGAGGATCCAGTCAAGGTACAGTGTAGCAACAATGAAATATGCAACTTTCTTCTTGTTCTTAAATGCTTCTTCTGATTCACTATCGTGATCCCAATTCTATCTTACAAATCCAGGTAGACCAGGGGATGTACAATGGAAGTGAAAACATGGGGAATTCAGGAGAGATGATCCCTTTAGAACCATGGTGATATTGTTGATACTGGGAATTGGAGGAGAGGTATAGTAGAAAAGGGGAACCAATAGCAGGGACCTACATATAACCTACTCCCTGGGTAATGACAACAGGGAGTTGGGTGAAGGAACATATGGAACAGTGTACGATATGGCAAAATAATGATAATTTATAAATTATTAAGGGTACATGAGGAAAGGGGAGTGGGGATGGGGGTGAAATATAAGTTGCTGATATCAAGGGCCTAATTATAAGGAGGATGTTTTGAGAATTATGATGGCAACCAATGAACCAATGTGGTCTGCATACAATGGATGGATGTATTGATTGTGATGAGTTGTATAAGCCCCCAATAAAATGATTTTTAAAACAAGAATTGAAAAGTGATTATATTCCTGCTGTTGTTAAGTGCCTTTGAGTTGGTTTCGACTCAGAGCAATATTACGTATAATAGAACAGAACACTGCCCAGTCCTGCACTATCCACTCTACTGTTCCCAAGCTTGATCCTATTTTGCAGCCACAGTATCAAGCAAGCAATCTCTTTAAGTGTCCGCCTCCTTTTCACCACTCCTCTCCTTTACAAAGCAGGAGGTATTTCCCCAGGGACTAGTCTCTCCTCACAACATGAGCAAATTACGTAAGATGAAGTCTCACCATTCTTGTCTCTGATGAGCATCTTTACTCTATATCATCTAAGACAAATTGGTTTATCTTTTAGCAGGTCTTGGTACTTGCAACACTTTTCCTCAGCACTACAATTCAAATGCATTGATTTTTCTTATGTCTTCCTAAATAAATGCCCAACTTTCACATGAAGAAACAAATCCATAGACACGCATATGGATATAAGGGTACGGTTTATATACAAGAGGAATAGGACATTAAGAAAGCATTCCAACCCAGTCTAGTTCAAAGTCATAAGTCTGATATTAGCCTATATGCCCGATACCAGTCTATAATGTCTCCTTCTGACTCACGAAGTTACAGGCCAGTGGGTGCGGAATCCCAGCGCTGGCAGGGGTCTTCCCATGGCTCCTTGATTCCTGGGCTCAGGGTACATCAACAGCATCCAGTGGTGGGAAAATCAACTCAGCACTGGCAGGGATGGCCACATAGCTTCGCCAGCATCAGAGTTCTGGTTCCATCAGGGTAAGGCCATGTGGCTTCGCCTCCAGCTTCTTCAGCAACTTGGATGCTGCCATCTTGTCTTGTCCATTGTTCATCATCTCTGAGACTAACTCCCAACAACTGGGGAGATAGCTTCTCATCTCCATCAGGGAAATATTGCGAGATTTCAAAGAAGTCTCAGGAGAAAGCCATGTCCACCCAGAGGCCTCATTGGCTACTCAATGACTATCTCTAGATTAACAGGCTAAACTCTACCCCTACATCTAAATCATGAAATTAACATAAGTACATGACCAGGTAAGAGCTTTTAAAATAAGTCTGACTTTGTAGATTGTATTTTATGTAATATTATGTCCTAGAGTGAATGAATATACCTGTGAATCTGTATATACACAGGTCAACAAAATATATGCAGGTACATTTTGTTTATATATGTATTTGCACATATAGCATTGTGAAGAAAATGAGAAGTTGAGAGTAGAGATTACATGACTAATAACTGGTGGGGTTGGAAATAAATCCCAGATAGAATAGACCCATAATCAGTGATATCAGTCATTTCCTAATCATTTTCTCTTTTTTGATGGAGGAGAGAGAAAGAGGAAATTCTAGACAAAGAAGAGGCAAATCAAACCATTTGCTGAAAATTTATCACGAACTCATATATGTCAGAATAGAACTGTGTTCCATTGTGTTTGCAATGCCTGCTTTTTCGGACATAGGCTGCTGGAATGTTATTTCAAGGGTCTCAGGGTGGACTTGAACCTCTGATATTCCATTAGCAGTTGAGTGCATTAACAAACAACATGTTTTTTAAACTGCTTGATTGGGGACTTAGACAACTCTTATCATGATCTGTACATACATCCATGTTGCCATCTTCCTTCTCAAAACATTTTCTTTCTACTTAAGCCCTTGGTATTAGTTCCTCCTTTTTCCATTCCCTCCCCACTACCCCCTCCCTCATGTGCCCTTGATAATTTATATGTTACTATTATTTTGTCATATTGTACACTATCCGATGTCTCCTTTCACCCACTTTCCTGTTGTCCATACCCCAGAGAGGAGCTTATATGTAGATCTTTCTATCCCACCTTCCTTTCACTCTCTCAGTATCGTCCTCTTCACCACTGGTCTTAAAGGGATCATTAGTCTTGATTCCCCATGTTTCTGCTTCCTATTTGTACAAGTGTACATCCTCTGGTCTAACCGGATTTGTAAGTTCGAATTCAGGTCATGATAGTGGGAGAGAGGAAGCCTTTAAGAACTAGACAAAAGTTGCATATTTAATCATTGCGACACTGTACCCTGACTGGGTTGTTTCCTCCCTACGACCCTTCTGTAAGGGGATGTCTCTTCCCCTGCAGATGGATTTTGGGTCCCCAACCTATATTCCCCATCATTTACAGTGATATAATTTTTAGTTCTTTGATGTCTGATACCTGACTCCTTCAATGTCTCATGGTCACAGGGTCTAGTGTGCTTCTTCTATGTGGGATTTGTTGCTTCTGAGCTACATAGCCACTTGTGTACCTCCAAGCTTTTAAGACCTTAGACCTTATTTCTTTGATAACCAGGCACCATTAGCTTTCTTCACCACATTTGCTCATGCACACCTTTATCTTCAGTGATCATATCAGGAAGGTTGGCATGTGATGATATGATTTTTGTTTTTTGATGACTGCTGATTCCATTGACCCCTTGTTGTCATCCAGGCTGGTGTGCTTCTTCCATGTGGACTTTGTTGCTGCTGTACTAGATGGCTGCTTGTTTACTTTCAAGTCTTTAAGACCCCAGATGCTGTATCTTTGACAGCCAGATACTATCATCTTTCTTCACCCCTTTTGCTTGTGCATACATTTGTCTTCAGTAATTGTGTCAGGAAGGTGAGCATCAAGGAATGCCAATCTAATAAAACAAAGTATTCTTGTATTGAGAAAGTATTTGAGTGGAGATCCAATGTCCATTTGGTGCCTTAATGCTAACAATAAAAGTATATACACATATCTATATTTCCCCATCATTATATATAAATATATTCATCTATGTTTATGCCTGTATTTAGGCATCTGTAGATGCCCTTGGCCTCCCAATTCTTTCCTCTCTTTACCTTCTTTTTGTCACACTACCATGCTCATCCTTCATTTGGGTGTCAGGAATTTGTCTCTGTTACATTACTCTTGATCAGTCTCTTAAGACCAGTTACATGCACATTGCCACTGATTTTGGTTCACTTGTCCTTTATCCCTGGGATGGCCAACACCATCTCCTTTATCCCAACTCCCTGTCATCCATGACCTCCTAGAACCATCAGTCCCATTGTTGTTTTCTCCTCCAGATTGTTCATCCAGCCTATCTTATCTAGATAGTCTTGCAAAGATAATAATATGTACAGAAAAACAAGACAATTCGAGATGAAACAACAAAAGAAAACAAAATGATGACAACAACAAAAAAAAATGTCCAGAAGAAAATATATAAATAAGTGAAAAAATAGATATAATAATAACTGTAAGGCTGGCCCGTGGTGGCCATTTAGGCCTGACCCCTCCTCCTTCCTCAGAGCAGACATCCAGTTGAAGCAACCTTTCCCTTGGCCAACCTGACCAGACATCTGGCTGTTGCAACTTCTCCATAATCTTGAAAATCTTTCTGCAAGTGGCTTGCCACACTCAGCCTCTTTTTGCACCCAGCTCGTCTGCACTTGGAACCAGGAAGCCAACAGCTATATACAAATATACTTCCTACCTCCAATCCCCAACTCCCTTACCTTAAATGGGCATCAGAAGCCTTGCCTGAGTGTCCCTGGCTATATAATTGCAGCCATTTTGCCTCCAGGCATGACTCCAGCAGGCCCAGACCTCTCGGTTGGAGAGGGCTAAGCGCCTCCCCAATAAAGTTTGTTTTGTTACAATTCGACTGCCATTCGTCTCCAGCAGCGCTTGATGACCTACCTTAAAATGGTCCCGAAACCCAACATTGGAGGACTGCTTGGAGGTCGAGAACCCCATTGGTGGTCAAGGGCACCCATCTGCCCCGAGGGACTCCTTTTCTTTTTTTTTTTTTTA